>CAJNDS010002334.1:0-120000 GCA_905221605.1 Symbiodinium natans
GCGCTTTCTCAAGGGTTATACGGTTTACCAGTCTTTCAAATACTCAGGTAAGGCCTCACGGTCCCCTTCAAGGGCTCCAAAACCTCATCAGGACCTCCCAGAGCCTTTTTTCCAACTTTTGCGGGCTGCCCGTTGGAAAAATCGCTGAAAAACGTGGCATCGCGCGGGTCCACATTCAGGACCGACAAACGACGAGAAACATAGGACGCATCAGAGTACCCCCCCAGTGGCAACCTGAATGGCGCCTATATGAATAAGTACAGGCCCACCACCGACCGCTTGCCACGCAGCGGTGCATTTTTATTGTCTTATGTCGGGAGCGGTCCTCACGTCGGGCAAAATTTTGGCGAGCGTCAAAAGTGTGTCTTCTCATCAGAAATCGCACAGTTTTTGGCCCTCATTTTGAGGCCAGAAATTGGGTCCCAAAACTGGGTCTGCCTGATTCGAAACTCTTAGAAAAGATCCCATTTCGGGCGTCGCTTTGGGGCCCAAAAATGGGACCCTAGAATGGGCCGTAAAACATGGCAAGTGTGCTTTCAATTTTGCGGAGACACGCAAAGCATGCACCACATGTTTGGGTCGGGCGCAAAGATAGTCAGCGGTCGCTTAAGACTGTTGGCAATAGCGTTATAACGGAACAAGTATTGCACATGACAAGCTGAATTGCAACTGCGGGGGCACTCAAACGTGTCCTACGCTTCTTGTGTCTTTTTGGGGTCTGATTTGGCTTCACTCGAGGCACATTCTCCAAACCCCCAAGCAAAGGGCCTACCTTGTCCCAAAGCAATAAAATGTTGTTGAAAATCCCCTTTCCCCCATGGCAATGTTGCAACACGTTGGTTATGTCAGACCGACCTTCAGCGTCCAACATTGCCATTGGGGGCTCGGGGGCACACGCAAGGGCTTATGACCGGAGACAAGCATCCTTTTCCAGGCTCTTCAGGCTCCAAGCCCTTGCAATTTCAAGGTAGGTCTTTAAGTTTTCACAATGATTCCCAATCTATTCCAAAATATGTTCATGAAGAATCTAGATCACATAAACTCTGTACGAGGACGCTCCCCTCTTTTTTCCACGGTCAGGGGTCAATCAAAAGCGAGGCGTTCGAAGAGTGAAGAGTTCTTTCGAAGGTTTTCGGTTGGAGCACCCAGCATGTATGCGTTGAGATGCGCACTGGCTGTTTAGGTGCATATTACCGATTTGCCCCAACACGCATAACCCCCCCTCTCCAAATCGGTAAGGAAAAACTCCGAGGGTGGGAGGGCGGGTGAAAAACTTTAGCATAGCTCAGCACTAGCATTGTCCATATCTGCGTACATCATGGACTGCCATGCAATGTGTGCCAGTGCGAAACGAGCCATGCTGAAAGAACGGCGCGGCAGATTAATGTCAGTCCCTCGGCGGGGCATGCCAGGGGTTTCCGGGGATTTACAAAAATTCCGGGAATTTTCAGGATTCCCCGGGTTCCCACATCAGTCTACAAATCACCGGTAAACACACTCTTGTGCTTGTGTCTTCAAACACATACAAGAGAAACGGAAGTCGAAGTTCAAAATACAGTTTGTAAAGATTTTGGAAATCATTGCTCAGCTCAACCGGCTGCTATGAAAACAAAAAGACAACTTCGTCGCTTCGCGAAAACGCCGTCTTTAAGTTTTCACAATGATTCCCAATCTATTCCAAAATATGTTCATGAAGAATCTAGATCACATAAACTCTGTACGAGGACGCTCCCCTCTTTTTTCCACGGTCAGGGGTCAATCAAAAGCGAGGCGTTCGAAGAGTGAAGAGTTCTTTCGAAGGTTTTCGGTTGGAGCACCCAGCATGTATGCGTTGAGATGCGCACTGGCTGTTTAGGTGCATATTACCGATTTGCCCCAACACGCATAACCCCCTTTAAAAGTGACCGTAACTATTTGAGGAGTTCCCAGGGTATCTGTACAGTAGCCATGCACTTCGCGCACAGACTCTCGATACTAAGCGCAGTCTCACGACCTTTGATCAGGGCTGCTGTCTCCGTAACCAAACCACGACTCGGAGGATCTGCAATGTTACTCTGAGAAGGCACACGCTCCAGCCAAGTGACTCCCTGATCTTCATTCTCGAGCTCGAAGAAGATCGAAGCCAGTAGCAGCATCGTTCGGGATCTGCTTCCCCCTTTAATCAGAACTTCTCTCGCTCCTTCGTTGTCCACGAAATAGATGGCCCTCCTTCCCGTGAGCAGGCGAGAGAAGGATTGTCGGGCTGCAACCACAGCGAACGCCTCGGCCTGCCCGATCACCTGTTCAGGGCTATCCAGCCGCCAGAACCTAACCAGCGAATCCGGAATCCTCCCTCCAGCGACCAACCTTGTGTCGGTGAAGCGATCAATTACCACCACGCCATAAGATGCGATCCCATGTTCATAGGCAGCGTCAGTAAAGATCACCACGGGACTCACGGGTCCCCTGCAGGCAAAGATTCTAGGCGTACAGGCGTCTATGAGATCCACCCCAAAACTGCAGAGCGAGCGCAAGTCAGAAACGGTCCGCATCCCAGGATCGCGAAGAAAACTTCCCAAAGCCCTTTGTAGCAACTTCAGACCTCTTCCCGAAGCGAATCCGACAGCGAAGTTGACTTGCCCTTGCAGCGATTGGATGGAGTGAATGTCCCATTTGCCACTCAAGCTCATCCTGAGAAGTGCGTCTTTCATCCTGTCCAACCTGCTAGGCTTGTTGTGCAAGGAGACCACGCCATCAGCGATGCCGCCAGCATTCAGCCTAATCCCCAGAAGGTCGAAGGTCTCTTCGAAGGGCAGCGACTTCTCAGGCTCAGTTGAGTACTTCCACCCAAGCTTCCGAAGCATATGCTCAAATGACTCTGAAGAAAGTTTTGCCGAAGTGTCTACCTCCAGAAGAGGAAAGTCGTCGTAGAAGCATCCAGAAACCAGACCGAGAAGATGCCAGCTCAGGTGCAAAATCGATCTCGACAGCCTGTTAAAAGCGAATACCGACGAAGTAGCCCCGAAGGGGAGGCTCTGCGCCACGAAGTAGCGGTGTTGTCCTGTCGAAGGTTCCGTGACCATGACAACGCCAAACTTCAGTGAATCACACGACAGTGGAACTTGTCGGTAAGCTTTTTCAAGGTCCAGCGTGCGTCCCAGCCATCTAGGTGGCCGAGACTTCCATTGTGGATGAATTTCGCCCCTGAGCACCTCACCACAGCTGAGCTCCACTTCCAAAGGCGATGAAGGATCAGAAACTCTAGCTATGTACGTGCTGATGGCTGTCATCCAGTTGACATCAAAGAGGGCAAGCTTCTCCAAGCAGTGGTAGGCCTCGTTGACGCCCCCCTCCTTGTAGTTGTCGATGGGTCTGGCCTTCGGCCTTTCCGGGGTCCCTTGCTCTATGAGGAAACGCCGCGAGCACACGAACTCGTCGACTCCCAGGTGCTCCCTGACCTCGTTCTCAGAGGCAAAGGGGCCTTTCAAGAAACCGTTGTCTCTGTCTTTGATCGTACAGTCCCACAGCTTCTGCCTAGCTGCGGCATCGTCCTTGTGCGGGTCACGCCCTTTGAGTCGCTCCCTTCTCCAGCTGGCAGATTCCAAAAGAAGGTTTCCGTCAGAAGTTGCCGGGACCTCTTTGACGTCGAACAGCGGCGACTTGTCGGGTTTGCCCACAAGATCCACCCCCTTCATCAGCTCGAAAACGCCCTTGTCGGCAAACAACGTTTCCTCCAAAAGATGCGCCCAAAGCAACAAATTCTTGTCCTTGACCACCTCGCGAACATGCTCGGGCAGCACGGAATGCAACCGCGCCTCTTCATAACGAAGTTCTTTTTCCAGCTGGTTCAGTTTCTGAAACATCTGAACCCTTTCCGAAGCGAAAGCCGTAGGTCCCTCCGTCAGTCTCCGAAAGATGTTCCTCTTCACTGCATCAGGAACACAGTGCTGGACGTCGAAGGGGTGGTCAAGCTCCAGTGCACATTGAACGAATTCCTGAGGCGTTCTATACACCCCAAACCTCCCGCTAGAACCCTCTAAATCGGAGGTGAACTCTTTAAAGGGCCTATCCAAAGGAGGGGTTGCGCTAAACTCGAGGAACTCCGGGAGGAGTTTGCGGGTGCCCTTCTGCTGTGGCCACAAGGGTCGAGGGCCTGCTGGGGGGTCAAGTCGGCCTGGCAGGCCCGCTGCAGCGGAAAGGAGGGACGCCATCTCGTAGCACAGTCCCGCGGGATACTCGGCTTCCTGGGCAGTGGAGAAACTCCAGGACCCGTTGCAACGGTAGACAAGGTAGGGCAGATGTTCATGCATGCCGTCGCAGTCTGCTTCCAGGCTTTGAAGTAAAGCATGACTACAACGAAAGCGGGTGCGCTTGGGTCGCCTGCCGCCCTTCATGCAGTTGCTGAAACACACGTCTTGCATGGACGACCAGCGCTTGAGCAGGAGGGGGCACTTGGAGTTGCGAACGAAGTAGGCGAGGACCGCCCAAATCCAGGAGTTCTCCGGATTCTCTATGCTCAGATGGCAGGAGCTGGGCAGTTGCTGCAACAAGAAGACCACGAAGCGACAGAGTTCATTGGACTTGTCGACGCGGATCTGATCCTTCTCTGAAAGCCCAGGCAGTCCGAGAACGTGCTCGGCGTCTCTGAGGGGGCGAGGCTCAGGAGCCCCTTGAAGTCGAGCTTTCTTGCTGATAGGTCGCTCACGAGCGCGACTGCCCGTGCCGCACGGGAGAGCAACGTGGACCGCGAAAGGAGCTTCCTCAAGAAGCCGGGCCAGGAGCTGCTGCTGACAGGCCGGTTCGGTGAGGTCCAAGACAAGCACGGGATGCTCGGGCTTGTGTGGGTTCCAGGGGGCATCAACGGGCAAGACTCGAAAGCCTGCGGCCTGACAAAACCTGGAGAGGCGGGCGCAACCTGCAAAAAGCTCAACAAAGAGGGGTCCTGAAGGATCAGGGTTGGTCTGGGAGGTAGGCGAGGCAAGGGGTAAGGTCTTAGGGACACTCTGAGTGGCAGGCGGAAGGGGGAAATCAAGGGCTTCCAAGGGAATGTCGGCGGTCTCTTTGGCAGTGTAGCACACAAGCACAGCGCGGTCACCTTTCCACGGAAGGGTGGCGTGTCGCCTGTTGGGAGCCGGCAAAAAACATAGCCCTTGCGACACTTCAAGCACTCGGCCCCACAAGGTTTGATCCTGATGAACAAAGGGGGTGCTGCCGGCGGGGCCCTCACACCAGACGCCTCCTTCAGAGAAGGCCGTCAAGGGGTACAAAAGGTTTTGGCTTGCAGGGTCATTCGCAGTGTCCTGGTGAAGGTCGGTTTTGAGGTTTGTGAAGACTGCAATCGTGGTGCACGTGAAGTCAGGGCAAAGTCCTCTGACGAAGCGGGAGAAAACTCGAGTGGACAAGGGGTGCTGTTTGCTCGTGTCGCGAACAAGCAAGCCCGGGAGCTTGGAGCAAGCGAAAGCACCCAAACTAACAGAACGGATACCGGAAATGTCAACTCCCCGGGCGGGGACTTCCGACGGCAAAGCAAGGCTCAAACGCAAAAGGTCATCTGGAGATATGCAAGATCGGCTGAGGAGCGAACTGGCGAGCTGTTCAGCAGCGTAGCGGTTGCCACCGGTCTCATCATCCCGAAAGACGGGATTCACTACGCCGGCGGCCGCAGCGGCCGATCACTGAAACTCCGGACACTCGTAAGCCGGATGAGGTCCCAGGCACTTCCAGCACACATGGCGCCCTCGTCGGCACCTCTTTCCCGCCTTGGCGAAGGTGCAACCCCGTAAGTTGAAGGAGAAACACAAGGGCTTCCCCTCGGCGTCCTGAGAGTGGCAGCCGGAGGGCACGGTCCAGGTCTTTTTCTTGTCCCCTTCGCCAGGAGTCTTGGGCGCCTGCGGATTGGTCGGAGGCTTGAGAGCAAGATCACGGTCCTTGCGCACAGGCTTGTTAGGCGGCTTGTTGGGTTGTTTGGGCTTAAGGGGAAGATCTGGATCCGGGGCAGTCTGCTTAAGCAACGGGATGAGGTAGCACTGCACCTGCGTGTGATCCTTCCACTTGGCGAGCGAAGCCTCAAAAGGGTAGGAGCCATCGGGTCGAATGGACAAAGCTCCTCTGGTGTCCTCAGCGATGCGGGTCCACAGCATTTTGTCGGCCTCACGGAGCTGTTGGAGGGAGACACGTTGCATCCCTGGTGGCTGAGAGCGCATGTGCGTCTGCAAGAGCTGATCATGCCAGCGCTCCAAATGCTCATAGCGGCAAATCCGTCCCAACTCGAAGGCAAGGCTGCGGCGTTGCAGCGCCAACTTGATGGCGTATTCCCCTAACGTGCTGCAGCTGGGGTCACTGGAACGGCGGAGCAACTTCAAGTTCCCAGCAGAATCGAACCCCACAGAATGGTCGACCTTCTCAGTAGTGATCTCAAGAGCCCGACTGGTCAGGCGCTCCCATGGCAGCCAGAGCAGGGATTGATCGGCGACCATTTGTGCAACCAAGTCTTGGAGCTTGTGCGAGGGCTCAACGTCAGCGCTCCAATGGATGCCCACCAGGCGTTTCTGCAACTCACTGATGCGTTGGGTGCGCTCAGCGAGAGGCATGCGAACTGGCTCGGAGGTGTCAGTCCGCTCGACTTTCCCACGCATCTCAGCAAGGGCTTGTGTGGTGCTCTCAAACCAAAGTCTTCGAGCAATGCATAGCACTTGGTCGCTGGGCGCCTGCCCCAAGGCACGCTTCAGGGTAGCAACCAAAGGGCCTTCATCGCTGTTCCCGGCCGACAAAGGGCCGATGAACGCTAAGGAACCGAAGGTGTCCACATGCACGGCCGCCAGCTTAGCTAAAGCCTCCTCTGGAAAATTGAGCTCCAAGGCTCGTGCCTTGAAGGCTGCACGACTATCAAGTGAGGACATGTTGCCTCGGGACAAAAGCTGCGCGGAACACAAGGCAGAGCTGCATGTGGCATGAAAGTTGCATAATGTCACTGAAGCTCAGAATTTGCAGAACGCTACCCTGAAGCTCAAAGTTGCAGAAAGCTACAGAGCTCGAGAATGTTGACCAAATACTGCACCCACGCCGGCCAAGGACGGACCTGCATCGCCAGGCGGCTTGGGGTCAGTCCCGAATACCGCCTCGTAGACGACGAGCAGACCGGATACTGTCGTAGTACAGCTTAGCGCGGCTAGGGGAGTACCCCGGTTACCGCGGGCAGCAAAGACTTGATTTGCATGATGTCTAAGGATATGTAAATAGCAGTCCAGGAACTACAAGCGGGGTGCAGCTTGGCTAAGCGCCTCAACGCGGGCTTGGATGAAATCCGAGTACCCGACAGGCGAGCAAAAGGAAGTGAAAGGGCGCAAACTGTTTTAGCTCTCCGCGGGACGGTATCAGCTGCTCTTGTATGTTTGGCTACACCGCTTGCATACGAGCAGGTCAGAGGCAGGAACATTCTGATCCAACTCGCCAAAATTGCGGGTTATGGGTCGGCCACACAAGAACTTGGCCCCTTCGGAAGCCTGTATATGCACCGTCCTGCTGTAAATATGCATCTTGCTGAAAACACTCGAAACCTGCGCCGCCGTGAGAGCAGCATCAAGAGGCACCCCCACAGCTCTGGCCTCGAGATCGTCGACGTCCAGGTCAGAGCCCTCAGCTTCGGAATCCGACACAAAAGGGTCGTGTTCCACCACCTTCTCCTGAAGCTGAGGTCCTTCAGATGCTTGGATCATGACTGCCAATCGCATGACTCGACTGTCATCGGGCTTGAACTGGCCAGCTCGAATCTTCCGCAGAATGTCAGAAAAGATTTTCATGAGACGACAAAGCTCGTCCCGACTGTAGGTGAGTGGCGAGCGGGAAGCGGGATCGAGATGATGTCCGGCAATTCGCCGGTCTTCTAAAGATATGCCACCGAATTTCGCAAGCCAGCTAAGCATGGTAGCCTTTGAGCTGTGGGAAGACACGCGACTAGCAGGGGGCAAATCAATCTGGCTGGCTACCAGGAATTCCCGAAGGTACAAGCTTAGTTCACCAGTCGACATGCGACGTGTGAGCCAGCATTGGGCCGCCTCGCTGAAGGCGGGCAGGGATGGCTTCAGCGAGAGACCGGCATCCTGCCGAGCTTGCATCCAGGCCGGCCCCCAGGCGCTTGTGTACAAGAAACACCCCAAACTGAGGAGCGGCAGCAGAAGGTTCTTTCGGTCGCCTTGGGCAGTCTTGTAAGACACAGAAGCGGCTTCCAGGAGATACACATCGTCGGCACTGCTGCATTCTAGCGAGTCCAGGTACATGGTGTCGGAAAAACGAGCACAGCTGCCAACACAAAACAAAATATGCCCGGCTATGACGCACCAATGAGGATACGGGGACTTCACCACAATGCGCTCTAGTGCACGAATCATGTCAACCGTCAAGGGAGCAGCCTGCACGAGGGGCTTCTTCGTCGCTGCAAGGGCGGCAGCTGCACCTCGAACACGAATGGACACGGGAGAACCTGCGGTAGGCGCAAAACCAAGCAGGGCAGACATGAAGTTCCAGCTCTCAAGGAAAGATTTCCCGGAGGTCGGGGCTCCGTTTGCTTGCAAATGCTTCATATAAGAGTAAAGAGTGGCTTCATCGGCTCGCAACGGGGAACCCAGACCGGAAGCTAAGCAAAACTCCGCAAAACGCCAGTACGAGGCTGTCCGCTTGGCCAGCGTGGCAGAACTCTTGTTCGCGAATGCATCAGTAAACGATTTCTGCAGCTCACTGTCGTCGGACAACAGGGCGGCATCGGCTACTAGATTACGCCCAAAGGATGAGGCAGCAGGCTCCAAAAGTGTCAAAACTTTGATCTTGCGCAAGGCTTCAAAGCGCACTGCATCATCCGACTTGAACAAGGCGGCACACTGAGCTCGCTGCCGTGCAAATTTCTGGGTAGCGTTTGGCAAAATCTCCTGAGAGGCCTGCTGGACTCCACTTCGAACCGCGCTGCTATCAGGCTCCCATGGGGGGTCGGAAAAGTAAACCAGGGGTTCAACAGCAGGCGGGACTCCGAAGACAAAACCGAAAACTCCACGATCCCAGGGCATCACGATGCGCTTGGCACGAAAGTCCAAAAATCGGCAGTTGGAGATGACGTCTTCCATGCGACGCTTCTGGCCCCCGGCTGGAGGTGCTGGCTGCATCTCTGAAGCTACGGGTCCTCCACTGGCACAGCAGAGGGCGAGGGTGCCCCGTAATGCAGCCACAAGTAGCGGACCTTTCCGGCGAGATCTCGGAGGAGGGACACAAAAAACTTTAGCATAGCTCAGCACTAGCATTGTCCATATCTGCGTACATCATGGACTGCCATGCAATGTGTGCCAGTGCGAAACGAGCCATGCTTGAGCCAAAATGGCTATGTCAGTCCCTCGGTGGGGCATGCCAGGGGTTTCCGGGGATTTACAAAAATTCCGGGAATTTTCAGGATTCCCCGGGTTCCCACATCAGTCTACAAATCACCGGTAAACACACTCTTGTGCTTGTGTCTTCAAACACATACAAGAGAAACGGAAGTCGAAGTTCAAAATACAGTTTGTAAAGATTTTGGAAATCATTGCTCAGCTCAACCGGCTGCTATGAAAACAAAAAGACAACTTCGTCGCTTCGCGAAAACGCCCTCTCAAGCTCGGGCTGCGCTGCTTACTGCGTTCTGCAGACCCTGCATGTAACACTGCAGCAACCTGCAGACCCTGCAGACCTGCAGCAAGCATGCGGACTCTGCAGCAAGCCTGCAGGCCCTGCAGCAGCCTGCAGCAAGCCTGCAGACCCCTGCAGCAAGCCTACAGCTGCAGGGTTTGTAGGCCCCCTCTGCAGCAAGCCTGCAGACCCCTGCAGCAAGCCTGCAGACCCTACAGACCCAGATCCTGCAGCAAACCTGCAGACCCTGCCGCACGCCGCCCCTACAGACCCTACAGCAAGCCTGCAAAACCTGCTGGCTGCCTCTCCCCCCAGCCTGGATGGCTTCCAGTCCTCAATTACTTGGACATTTTCCTGCTTTCACACGGAGTCCATTTCCCCTTTGAAACACAAAGGCTTGAAGGCCCCAGAGTCTGCAGGAAGCTTGAAAGCCCCTGACCTGTAGAACTGCAAATTAAAAACCAGGTGTCACACATGCTCCGCGCTGTAGGAAAAGCTCGATTTTTCGGCCAGTCTAATTTCATGAAAACTAGTACTACACGCTCCGCGCTGTGGGAAAAGCTGGATTTCGCCTCAGGTGTAATTTCATCAAAACTGGTACTACACGCTCCGCGCTGGGCAAAAACCACAGTGTACTACATGAATGCATAGTTTTTTCAAAACTTTAAGGTTCATGTAATGTTTCTACTTGGAATCAAGGTACTACACGCTGTTTTCCCACATTTTTTGAGTGTAGTACTCGTGCACAGGTCTGCTACACGCGCTTTCTCAAGGGTTATACGGTTTACCAGTCTTTCAAATACTCAGGTAAGGCCTCACAGTCCCCTTCAAGGGCTCCAAAACCTCATCAGGACCTCCCAGAGCCTTTTTTCCAACTTTTGCGGGCTGCCCGTTGGAAAAATCGCTGAAAAACGTGGCATCGCGCGGGTCCACATTCAGGACCGACAAACGACGAGAAACATAGGACGCATCAGAGTACCCCCCCAGTGGCAACCTGAATGGCGCCTATATGAATAAGTACAGGCCCACCACCGACCGCTTGCCACGCAGCGGTGCATTTTTATTGTCTTATGTCGGGAGCGGTCCTCACGTCGGGCAAAATTTTGGCGAGCTTCAAAAGTGTGTCTTCTCATCAGAAATCGCACAGTTTTTGGCCCTCATTTTGAGGCCAGAAATTGGGTCCCAAAACTGGGTCTGCCTGATTCGAAACTCTTAGAAAAGATCCCATTTCGGGCTTCGCTTTGGGGCCCAAAAATGGGACCCTAGAATGGGCCGTAAAACATGGCAAGTGTGCTTTCAATTTTGCGGAGACACGCAAAGCATGCACCACATGTTTGGGTCGGGCGCAAAGATAGTCAGCGGTCGCTTAAGACTGTTGGCAATAGCGTTATAACGGAACAAGTATTGCACATGACAAGCTGAATTGCAACTGCGGGGGCACTCAAACGTGTCCTACGCTTCTTGTGTCTTTTTGGGGTCTGATTTGGCTTCACTCGAGGCACATTCTCCAAACCCCCAAGCAAAGGGCCTACCTTGTCCCAAATCAATAAAATGTTGTTGAAAATCCCCTTTCCCCCATGGCAATGTTGCAACACGTTGGTTATGTCAGACCGACCTTCAGCGTCCAACATTGCCATTGGGGGCTCGGGGGCACACGCAAGGGCTTATGACCGGAGACAAGCATCCTTTTCCAGGCTCTTCAGGCTCCAAGCCCTTGCAATTTCAAGGTAGCTCTCAAGCTCGGGCTGCGCTGCTTACTGCGTTCTGCAGACCCTGCATGCAACACTGCAGCAACCTGCAGACCCTGCAGACCTGCAGCAAGCATGCGGACTCTGCAGCAAGCCTGCAGGCCCTGCAGCAGCCTGCAGCAAGCCTGCAGACCCCTGCAGCAAGCCTACAGCTGCAGGGTTTGTAGGCCCCCTCGGCAAGCCTGCAGACCCTGCAGCAGCCTGCAGGCCAGCAGGGCCTGCGGGCCCAGACCCCTGCAGCAAGCCTGCAGACCCTACAGACCCAGATCCTGCAGCAAACCTGCAGACCCTGCCGCACGCCGCCCCTACAGACCCTACAGCAAGCCTGCAAAACCTGCTGGCTGCCTCTCCCCCCAGCCTGGATGGCTTCCAGTCCTCAATTACTTGGACATTTTCCTGCTTTCACACGGAGTCCATTTCCCCTTTTAAACACAAAGGCTTGAAGGCCCCAGAGTCTGCAGGAAGCTTGAAAGCCCCTGACCTGTAGAACTGCAAATTAAAAACCAGGTGTCACACATGCTCCGCGCTGTAGGCAAAGCTCGATTTTTCGGCCAGTCTAATTTCATGAAAACTAGTACTACACGCTCCGCGCTGTGGGAAAAGCTGGATTTCGCCTCAGGTGTAATTTCATCAAAACTGGTACTACACGCTCCGCGCTGGGCAAAAACCACAGTGTACTACATGAATGCATAGTTTTTTCAAAACTTTAAGGTTCATGTAATGTTTCTACTTGGAATCAAGGTACTACACGCTGTTTTCCCACATTTTTTGAGTGTAGTACTCGTGCACAGGTCTGCTACACGCGCTTTCTCAAGGGTTATACGGTTTACCAGTCTTTCAAATACTCAGGTAAGGCCTCACGGTCCCCTTCAAGGGCTCCAAAACCTCATCAGGACCTCCCAGAGCCTTTTTTCCAACTTTTGCGGGCTGCCCGTTGGAAAAATCGCTGAAAAACGTGGCACCGCGCGGGTCGTCGCTTTGGGGCCCAAAAATGGGACCCTAGAATGGGCCGTAAAACATGGCAAGTGTGCTTTCAATTTTGCGGAGACACGCAAAGCATGCACCACATGTTTGGGTCGGGCGCAAAGATAGTCAGCGGTCGCTTAAGACTGTTGGCAATAGCGTTATAACGGAACAAGTATTGCACATGACAAGCTGAATTGCAACAGTGGCAACCTGAATGGCGCCTATATGAATCAGTACAGGCCCACCACCGACCACTTGCCACGCAGCGGTGCATTTTTATTGTCTTATGTCGGGAGCGGTCCTCACGTCGGGCAAAATTTTGGCGAGCGTCAAAAGTGTGTCTTCTCATCAGAAATCGCACAGTTTTTGGCCCTCATTTTGAGGCCAGAAATTGGGTCCCAAAACTGGGTCTGCCTGATTCGAAACTCTTAGAAAAGATCCCATTTCGGGCGTCGCTTTGGGGCCCAAAAATGGGACCCTAGAATGGGCCGTAAAACATGGCAAGTGTGCTTTCAATTTTGCGGAGACACGCAAAGCATGCACCACATGTTTGGGTCGGGTGCAAAGATAGTCAGCGGTCGCTTAAGACTGTTGGCAATAGCGTTATAACGGAACAAGTATTGCACATGACAAGCTGAATTGCAACTGCGGGGGCACTCAAACGTGTCCTACGCTTCTTGTGTCTTTTTGGGGTCTGATTTGGCTTCACTCGAGGCACATTCTCCAAACCCCCAAGCAAAGGGCCTACCTTGTCCCAAAGCAATAAAATGTTGTTGAAAATCCCCTTTCCCCCATGGCAATGTTGCAACACGTTGGTTATGTCAGACCGACCTTCAGCGTCCAACATTGCCATTGGGGGCTCGGGGGCACACGCAAGGGCTTATGACCGGAGACAAGCATCCTTTTCCAGGCTCTTCAGGCTCCAAGCCCTTGCAATTTCAAGGTAGCTCTCAAGCTCGGGCTGCGCTGCTTACTGCGTTCTGCAGACCCTGCATGTAACACTGCAGCAACCTGTAGACCCTGCAGACCTGCAGCAAGCATGCGGACTCTGCAGCACCCTGCAGCAAGCCTACAGCTGCAGGGTTTGTAGGCCCCCTCGGCAAGCCTGCAGACCCTGCAGCAGCCTGCAGGCCAGCAGGGCCTGCGGGCCCTGCAGCAAGCCTGCAGACCCCTGCAGCAAGCCTGCAGACCCTACAGACCCAGATCCTGCAGCAAACCTGCAGACCCTGCCGCACGCCGCCCCTACAGACCCTACAGCAAGCCTGCAAAACCTGCTGGCTGCCTCTCCCCCCAGCCTGGATGGCTTCCAGTCCTCAATTACTTGGACATTTTCCTGCTTTCACACGGAGTCCATTTCCCCTTTTAAACACAAAGGCTTGAAGGCCCCAGAGTCTGCAGGAAGCTTTAAAGCCCCTGACCTGTAGAACTGCAAATTAAAAACCAGGTGTCACACATGCTCCGCGCTGTAGGAAAAGCTCGATTTTTCGGCCAGTCTAATTTCATGAAAACTAGTACTACACGCTCCGCGCTGTGGGAAAAGCTGGATTTCGCCTCAGGTGTAATTTCATCAAAACTGGTACTACACGCTCCGCGCTGGGCAAAAACCACAGTGTACTACATGAATGCATAGTTTTTTCAAAACTTTAAGGTTCATGTAATGTTTCTACTTGGAATCAAGGTACTACACGCTGTTTTCCCACATTTTTTGAGTGTAGTACTCGTGCACAGGTCTGCTACACGCGCTTTCTCAAGGGTTATACGGTTTACCAGTCTTTCAAATACTCAAGTAAGGCCTCACAGTCCCCTTCAAGGGCTCCAAAACCTCATCAGGACCTCCCAGGGCCTTTTTTCCAACTTTTGCGGGCTGCCCGTTGGAAAAATCGCTGAAAAACGTGACATCGCGCGGGTCCACATTCAGGACCGACAAACGACGAGAAACATAGGACGCATCAGAGCACCCCCCCAGTGGCAACCTGAATGGCGCCTATATGAATAAGTACAGGCCCACCACCGACCGCTTGCCACGCAGCGGTGCATTTTTATTGTCTTATGTCGGGAGCGGTCCTCACCTCACGTCGGGCAAAATTTCCGCGAGCTTCAAAAGTGTGTCTTCTCATCAGAAGTCGCACAGTTTTTGGCCTTCATTTTGAGGCCAGAAATGGGTCCCAAAACTGGGTCTGCCTGATTCGAAACTCTTAGAGAAGATCCCATTTCGGGCTTCGCTTTGGGGCCCAAAAATAGGACCCCAGAATGGGCCGTGAAACGTGGCAAGTGTGCTTTCAATTTTGCGGAGACACGCAAAGCATGCACCACTGTTTGGCTGGTCGGGCGCAAAGAAAGTAGTCAGGCGGTCGCTTAAACGGTTGGCAATAGCGTTAGAAGGAACAAGTAATGCACATGCCACGCTGAAATTTGCAACTGCGGGGCACCAAAACGTGTCCTACGCGTCGTGTGTCTTTTTGGGGTCTGATTTGGCTTCACTCGAGGCACATTCTCCAAACCCCCAGGCAAAGGGCCTGCCTTGTCCCAAATCAATAAAATGTTGTTGAAAATCCCCTTTCCCCCATGGCAATGTTGCACACACGTTGGTTACGGTCATACCGACCTTCAGCGTCCACCATGCCAGTGGGGGGCTCGGGGGCAACACGCAATGGCTTATGACCCGGGAGAACACAGCTCCTTTCCAGGCTCTCAGGCTCCAAGGCGCCTTTGCAATTTTTCAAGGTAGCTCTCAAGCTCGGGCTGCGCTGCTTACTGCGTTCTGCAGACCCTGCATGTAACACTGCAGCAACCTGCAGACCCTGCAGACCTGCAGCAAGCATGCGGACTCTGCAGCAAGCCTGCAGGCCCTGCAGCAGCCTGCAGCAAGCCTGCAGACCCCTGCAGCAAGCCTACAGCTGCAGGGTTTGTAGGCCCCTCGGCAAGCCTGCAGACCCTGCAGCAGCCTGCAGGCCAGCAGGGCCTGCGGGCCCTGCAGCAAGCCTGCAGACCCCTGCAGCAAGCCTGCAGACCCTACAGACCCAGATCCTGCAGCAAACCTGCAGACCCTGCCGCACGCCGCCCCTACAGACCCTACAGCAAGCCTGCAAAACCTGCTGGCTGCCTCTCCCCCCAGCCTGGATGGCTTCCAGTCCTCAATTACTTGGACATTTTCCTGCTTTCACACGGAGTCCATTTCCCCTTTTAAACACAAAGGCTTGAAGGCCCCAGAGTCTGCAGGAAGCTTGAAAGCCCCTGACCTGTAGAACTGCAAATTAAAAACCAGGTGTCACACATGCTCCGCGCTGTAGGAAAAGCTCGATTTTTCGGCCAGTCTAATTTCATGAAAACTAGTACTACACGCTCCGCGCTGTGGGAAAAGCTGGATTTCGCCTCAGGTGTAATTTCATCAAAACTGGTACTACACGCTCCGCGCTGGGCAAAAACCACAGTGTACTACATGAATGCATAGTTTTTTCAAAACTTTAAGGTTCATGTAATGTTTCTACTTGGAATCAAGGTACTACACGCTGTTTTCCCACATTTTTTGAGTGTAGTACTCGTGCACAGGTCTGCTACACGCGCTTTCTCAAGGGTTATACGGTTTACCAGTCTTTCAAATACTCAAGTAAGGCCTCACAGTCCCCTTCAAGGGCTCCAAAACCTCATCAGGACCTCCCAGAGCCTTTTTTCCAACTTTTGCGGGCTGCCCGTTGGAAAAATCGCTGAAAAACGTGGCATCGCGCGGGTCCACATTCAGGACCGACAAACGACGAGAAACATAGGACGCATCAGAGTACCCCCCCAGTGGCAACCTGAATGGCGCCTATATGAATAAGTACAGGCCCACCACCGACCGCTTGCCACGCAGCGGTGCATTTTTATTGTCTTATGTCGGGAGCGGTCCTCACGTCGGGCAAAATTTTGGCGAGCTTCAAAAGTGTGTCTTCTCATCAGAAATCGCACAGTTTTTGGCCCTCATTTTGAGGCCAGAAATTGGGTCCCAAAACTGGGTCTGCCTGATTCGAAACTCTTAGAAAAGATCCCATTTCGGGCTTCGCTTTGGGGCCCAAAAATGGACCCTAGAATGGGCCGTAAAACATGGCAAGTGTGCTTTCAATTTTGCGGAGACACGCAAAGCATGCACCACATGTTTGGGTCGGGCGCAAAGATAGTCAGCGGTCGCTTAAGACTGTTGGCAATAGCGTTATAACGGAACAAGTATTGCACATGACAAGCTGAATTGCAACAGTGGCAACCTGAATGGCGCCTATATGAATAAGTACAGGCCCACCACCGACCGCTTGCCACGCAGCGGTGCATTTTTATTGTCTTATGTCGGGAGCGGTCCTCACGTCGGGCAAAATTTTGGCGAGCTTCAAAAGTGTGTCTTCTCATCAGAAATCGCACAGTTTTTGGCCCTCATTTTGAGGCCAGAAATTGGGTCCCAAAACTGGGTCTGCCTGATTCGAAACTCTTAGAAAAGATCCCATTTCGGGCTTCGCTTTGGGGCCCAAAAATGGGACCCTAGAATGGGCCGTAAAACATGGCAAGTGTGCTTTCAATTTTGCGGAGACACGCAAAGCATGCACCACATGTTTGGGTCGGGCGCAAAGATAGTCAGCGGTCGCTTAAGACTGTTGGCAATAGCGTTATAACGGAACAAGTATTGCACATGACAAGCTGAATTGCAACTGCGGGGGCACTCAAACGTGTCCTACGCTTCTTGTGTCTTTTTGGGGTCTGATTTGGCTTCACTCGAGGCACATTCTCCAAACCCCCAGGCAAAGGGCCTACCTTGTCCCAAATCAATAAAATGTTGTTGAAAATCCCCTTTCCCCCATGGCAATGTTGCAACACGTTGGTCATGTCAGACCGACCTTCAGCGTCCAACATTGCCATTGGGGGCTCGGGGGCACACGCAAGGGCTTATGACCGGAGACAAGCATCCTTTTCCAGGCTCTTCAGGCTCCAAGCCCTTGCAATTTCAAGGTAGCTCTCAAGCTCGGGCTGCGCTGCTTACTGCGTTCTGCAGACCCTGCATGCAACACTGCAGCAACCTGCAGACCCTGCAGACCTGCAGCAAGCATGCGGACTCTGCAGCAAGCCTGCAGGCCCTGCAGCAGCCTGCAGCAAGCCTGCAGACCCCTGCAGCAAGCCTACAGCTGCAGGGTTTGTAGGCCCCCTCGGCAAGCCTGCAGACCCTGCAGCAGCCTGCAGGCCAGCAGGGCCTGCGGGCCCTGCAGCAAGCCTGCAGACCCCTGCAGCAAGCCTGCAGACCCTACAGACCCAGATCCTGCAGCAAACCTGCAGACCCTGCCGCACGCCGCCCCTACAGACCCTACAGCAAGCCTGCAAAACCTGCTGGCTGCCTCTCCCCCCAGCCTGGATGGCTTCCAGTCCTCAATTACTTGGACATTTTCCTGCTTTCACACGGAGTCCATTTCCCCTTTTAAACACAAAGGCTTGAAGGCCCCAGAGTCTGCAGGAAGCTTGAAAGCCCCTGACCTGTAGAACTGCAAATTAAAAACCAGGTGTCACACATGCTCCGCGCTGTAGGAAAAGCTCGATTTTTCGGCCAGTCTAATTTCATGAAAACTAGTACTACACGCTCCGCGCTGTGGGAAAAGCTGGATTTCGCCTCAGGTGTAATTTCATCAAAACTGGTACTACACGCTCCGCGCTGGGCAAAAACCACAGTGTACTACATGAATGCATAGTTTTTTCAAAACTTTAAGGTTCATGTAATGTTTCTACTTGGAATCAAGGTACTACACGCTGTTTTCCCACATTTTTT
Source organism: Symbiodinium natans (assembly GCA_905221605.1). Taxonomy (NCBI): domain Eukaryota; class Dinophyceae; order Suessiales; family Symbiodiniaceae; genus Symbiodinium; species Symbiodinium natans. The sequence continues at coordinate 18,115 of CAJNDS010002334.1, forward strand.
GAGTGTAGTACTCGTGCACAGGTCTGCTACACGCGCTTTCTCAAGGGTTATACGGTTTACCAGTCTTTCAAATACTCAAGTAAGGCCTCACAGTCCCCTTCAAGGGCTCCAAAACCTCATCAGGACCTCCCAGAGCCTTTTTTCCAACTTTTGCGGGCTGCCCGTTGGAAAAATCGCTGAAAAACGTGGCATCGCGCGGGTCCACATTCAGGACCGACAAACGACGAGAAACATAGGACGCATCAGAGTACCCCCCCAGTGGCAACCTGAATGGCGCCTATATGAATAAGTACAGGCCCACCACCGACCGCTTGCCACGCAGCGGTGCATTTTTATTGTCTTATGTCGGGAGCGGTCCTCACGTCGGGCAAAATTTTGGCGAGCGTCAAAAGTGTGTCTTCTCATCAGAAATCGCACAGTTTTTGGCCCTCATTTTGAGGCCAGAAATTGGGTCCCAAAACTGGGTCTGCCTGATTCGAAACTCTTAGAAAAGATCCCATTTCGGGCGTCGCTTTGGGGCCCAAAAATGGGACCCTAGAATGGGCCGTAAAACATGGCAAGTGTGCTTTCAATTTTGCGGAGACACGCAAAGCATGCACCACATGTTTGGGTCGGGCGCAAAGATAGTCAGCGGTCGCTTAAGACTGTTGGCAATAGCGTTATAACGGAACAAGTATTGCACATGACAAGCTGAATTGCAACTGCGGGGGCACTCAAACGTGTCCTACGCTTCTTGTGTCTTTTTGGGGTCTGATTTGGCTTCACTCGAGGCACATTCTCCAAACCCCCAAGCAAAGGGCCTACCTTGTCCCAAATCAATAAAATGTTGTTGAAAATCCCCTTTCCCCCATGGCAATGTTGCAACACGTTGGTTATGTCAGACCGACCTTCAGCGTCCAACATTGCCATTGGGGGCTCGGGGGCACACGCAAGGGCTTATGACCGGAGACAAGCATCCTTTTCCAGGCTCTTCAGGCTCCAAGCCCTTGCAATTTCAAGGTAGCTCTCAAGCTCGGGCTGCGCTGCTTACTGCGTTCTGCAGACCCTGCATGTAACACTGCAGCAACCTGCAGACCCTGCAGACCTGCAGCAAGCATGCGGACTCTGCAGCAAGCCTGCAGGCCCTGCAGCAGCCTGCAGCAAGCCTGCAGACCCCTGCAGCAAGCCTACAGCTGCAGGGTTTGTAGGCCCCTCGGCAAGCCTGCAGACCCTGCAGCAGCCTGCAGGCCAGCAGGGCCTGCGGGCCCTGCAGCAAGCCCCTGCAGCAAGCCTGCAGACCCTACAGACCCAGATCCTGCAGCAAACCTGCAGACCCTGCCGCACGCCGCCCCTACAGACCCTACAGCAAGCCTGCAAAACCTGCTGGCTGCCTCTCCCCCCAGCCTGGATGGCTTCCAGTCCTCAATTACTTGGACATTTTCCTGCTTTCACACGGAGTCCATTTCCCCTTTTAAACACAAAGGCTTGAAGGCCCCAGAGTCTGCAGGAAGCTTGAAAGCCCCTGACCTGTAGAACTGCAAATTAAAAACCAGGTGTCACACATGCTCCGCGCTGTAGGAAAAGCTCGATTTTTCGGCCAGTCTAATTTCATGAAAACTAGTACTACACGCTCCGCGCTGTGGGAAAAGCTGGATTTCGCCTCAGGTGTAATTTCATCAAAACTGGTACTACACGCTCCGCGCTGGGCAAAAACCACAGTGTACTACATGAATGCATAGTTTTTTCAAAACTTTAAGGTTCATGTAATGTTTCTACTTGGAATCAAGGTACTACACGCTGTTTTCCCACATTTTTTGAGTGTAGTACTCGTGCACAGGTCTGCTACACGCGCTTTCTCAAGGGTTATACGGTTTACCAGTCTTTCAAATACTCAAGTAAGGCCTCACAGTCCCCTTCAAGGGCTCCAAAACCTCATCAGGACCTCCCAGAGCCTTTTTTCCAACTTTTGCGGGCTGCCCGTTGGAAAAATCGCTGAAAAACGTGGCATCGCGCGGGTCCACATTCAGGACCGACAAACGACGAGAAACATAGGACGCATCAGAGTACCCCCCCAGTGGCAACCTGAATGGCGCCTATATGAATAAGTACAGGCCCACCACCGACCGCTTGCCACGCAGCGGTGCATTTTTATTGTCTTATGTCGGGAGCGGTCCTCACGTCGGGCAAAATTTTGGCGAGCGTCAAAAGTGTGTCTTCTCATCAGAAATCGCACAGTTTTTGGCCCTCATTTTGAGGCCAGAAATTGGGTCCCAAAACTGGGTCTGCCTGATTCGAAACTCTTAGAAAAGATCCCATTTCGGGCGTCGCTTTGGGGCCCAAAAATGGGACCCTAGAATGGGCCGTAAAACATGGCAAGTGTGCTTTCAATTTTGCGGAGACACGCAAAGCATGCACCACATGTTTGGGTCGGGCGCAAAGATAGTCAGCGGTCGCTTAAGACTGTTGGCAATAGCGTTATAACGGAACAAGTATTGCACATGACAAGCTGAATTGCAACTGCGGGGGCACTCAAACGTGTCCTACGCTTCTTGTGTCTTTTTGGGGTCTGATTTGGCTTCACTCGAGGCACATTCTCCAAACCCCCAAGCAAAGGGCCTACCTTGTCCCAAATCAATAAAATGTTGTTGAAAATCCCCTTTCCCCCATGGCAACGTTGCAACACGTTGGTTATGTCAGACCGACCTTCAGCGTCCAACATTGCCATTGGGGGCTCGGGGGCACACGCAAGGGCTTATGACCGGAGACAAGCATCCTTTTCCAGGCTCTTCAGGCTCCAAGCCCTTGCAATTTCAAGGTAGCTCTCAAGCTCGGGCTGCGCTGCTTACTGCGTTCTGCAGACCCTGCATGTAACACTGCAGCAACCTGCAGACCAAGGACAGAAAAGAAACTCTGCTTTTCTGGCTGGAGTGCCCTTAATTCTTTGTCTTTCGTTTTGGTTGCGTGTTGCAATTCTTCCCTGGATTCAGCACCATTCAACGAATTTTCAAAATTTCTAAAGTTTCCGAAAAATGTTGAAAAACCCTCAAAATCAACACTTAATCAGTTAAATTTGTTGAATTTACTCTGGTGTTTCGCTCGCTTCGCTCGCACTTATTCACATTCTGGAAATACACTTTGCAATTTTCAAGTGGTTTGGCTTGGGCGTCGCGCGACCTGAACGAATCAACACCACGGTTGAACTCGTCTCGTCCTGCAGTTGATTTCTGCCCAAACGGCACTGTCAGAGGCTTTCAAAAACACTTGTTTCAAAGCATTGAACTTTCCAAGCTGCAGTTTCCACCGAGCCATTTTAACAAACATGTTGCATCTTCAAGTGTTCTTGTTGACTCTGCACCCTTCTTTCTCCTCTGCTGCCTTTAGGCCTTGCACCAAAACCTGGAGAGTCTGAAATCAAGATGAGGGGCAGCAAAATTGATCGAAAAGGTAGGGAAGCTTCAGTGACCTCCACAGTAGTCAGCATACAGGCAGAGGTGGACGACAGCAAGTACACAGTTGTCAGCTTATTTTATGGCGACAGGAACAACGTTAAAGCGGGAATGGAGATTTGAGTTGGGGAAGAACATGTTGATAAGAAGGGTAGGCTAAATCAAGACAGCCACGGCGTTAGTGCTACGGGCGTTGTCACCGACTACAACTCTGCAGTGCACCGAACCACAGCCTGGCCAAAGAAGTGGATTTTGATTCCATCGAAGAGGAAACAAACCATTTCATGGTGTCACTTTTCTTCCGCAAGGGCCATTACTACATGACCGCCGACGGCCGGTACATGTGGTTTCTCCGCTTTGATCTTCTTGGAACTTCCTGGCCGACCGCTGCAAGGACACGATGAACAAGATTGAAAAGTCTGGCAAGTTGATCCCACAATCCATGCGGAAGGCAAATGGGTCGCAGGTCTATCTCACATACTGCGGGGGCACTCAAACGTGTCCTACGCTTCTTGTGTCTTTCTGGGGTCGGATTTGGCTTCACTTGAGGCACATTCTCCAAACCCCCAGCAAAGGGCCTACCTTGTCCCAAATCAATAAGTGTTGTCGAAAATCCCCTTTCCCCAATGGCAATGTTGCAACACGTTGGTCATGTCAGACCGACCTTCGGCATCCATTGGGGGCTCGGGGGCACACGCAAGGGCTTGTGACCGGAGACAAGCATCCTTTTCCAGGCTCTTCAGGCTCCAAGTCCTTGCGATTTCAAGGTAGCTCTCAAGGTCGGGCTGCGCTGCTTACTGCGTTCTGCAGACCCTGCATGTAACACTGCAGCAACCTGCAGACCCTGCAGACCTGCAGCAAGCATGCGGACTCTGCAGCAAGCCTGCAGGCCCTGCAGCAGCCTGACGCAGCAAGCCTGCAGACCCCTGCAGCAAGCCTAGCTGCAAGGTCTGTAAGCTGTCGGCAAGCCTGCAGACCCTGCAGCAGCCTGCAGGCCAGCAGCGCCTGCGGGCAACCTGCAGACCCTGCCGCACGCCGCCCCTACAGACCCTACAGCAAGCCTGCAAAACCTGCTGCCTGCCTCTCCCCCAGCCTGCATGGCTTCCAGTCTTCAATTACTTGGGCATTTTCCTGCATTCACACAGAGTCCATTTCCCCTTGTAAACACAAAGGCTTGAAGGCCCCAGAGTCTGCAGGAAGCTTGAAAGCCCCTGACCTGTAGAACTGCAAATTAAAAACCAGGTGTCACATGCTCCGCGCTGTAGGAAAAGCTGGATTTTTCCGCCAGTCTAATTTCATGAAAACTAGTACTACACGCTCCGGGCTGTGGGAAAAGCTGGATTTCGCCTCGGGTGTAATTTCATCAAAACTGGTACTACACGCTCCGCGCTGGGGAAAAACCACAGTGTACTACATGAATGCATAGTTTTTTCAAAACTTTAAGGTTCATGTAATGTTTCTACTTGGAATCAAGGTACTACACGCTGTTTTCCCGCATTTTTTGAGTGTAGTACTCGTGTACAGGTCTGCTACACGCGCTTTCTCAAGGGTTATACGGTTTACCAGTCTTTCAAATACTCAAGTAAGGCCTCACAATCCCCTTCAAGGGCTCCAAAACCTCATCAGGACCTCCCAGAGCCTTTTTTCCACTTCTGCGGGCTGCCCGTTGGAAAAATCGCTGAAAAACGCGGTATCGCGCGGGTCCACATTCAGGACCGACAAACGACGAGAAACATAGGACGCATCAGAGTACCCCCCCAGTGGCAACCTGAATGGCGCCTATATGAATAAGTACAGGCCCACCACCGACCGCTTGCCACGCAGCGGTGCATTTTTATTGTCTTATGTCGGGAGCGGTCCTCACGTCGGGCAAAATTTCGGCGAGCTTCAAAAGTGTGTCTTCTCATCAGAAATCGCACAGTTTTTGGCCTTCATTTTGAGGCCAGAAATTGGGTCCCAAAACTGGTCTGCCTGATTCGAAACTCTTAGAGAAGATCCCATTTCGGGCTTCGCTTTGGGGCCCAAAAATAGGACCCCAGAATGGGCCGTGAAACGTGGCAAGTGTGCTTTCAATTTTGCGGAGACACGCAAAGCATGCACCACATGTTTGGGTCGGGCGCAAAGATAATCAGCGGTCGCTTAAGACTGTTGGCAATAGCGTTATAACGGAACAAGTATTGCACATGACAAGCTGAATTGCAACTGCGGGGGCACTCAAACGTGTCCTACGCTTCTTGTGTCTTTCTGGGGTCGGATTTGGCTCCAAATCAATAAGTGTTGTCGAAAATCCCCTTTCCCCAATGGCAATGTTGCAACACGTTGGTCATGTCAGACCGACCTTCGGCATCCAACATTGCCATTGGGGGCTCGGGGGCACACGCAAGGGCTTGTGACCGGAGACAAGCATCCTTTTCCAGGCTCTTCAGGCTCCAAGTCCTTGCGATTTCAAGGTAGCTCTCAAGGTCGGGCTGCGCTGCTTACTGCGTTCTGCAGACCCTGCATGTAACACTGCAGCAACCTGCAGACCCTGCAGACCTGCAGCAAGCATGCGGACTCTGCAGCAAGCCTGCAGGCCCTGCAGCAGCCTGACGCAGCAAGCCTGCAGACCCCTGCAGCAAGCCTAGCTGCAGGGTCTGTAGGCTGTCGGCAAGCCTGCAGACCCTGCAGCAGCCTGCAGGCCAGCAGCGCCTGCGGGCAACCTGCAGACCCTGCCGCACGCCGCCCCTACAGACCCTACAGCAAGCCTGCAAAACCTGCTGCCTGCCTCTCCCCCAGCCTGCATGGCTTCCAGTCTTCAATTACTTGGGCATTTTCCTGCATTCACACAGAGTCCATTTCCCCTTGTAAACACAAAGGCTTGAAGGCCCCAGAGTCTGCAGGAAGCTTGAAAGCCCCTGACCTGTAGAACTGCAAATTAAAAACCAGGTGTCACATGCTCCGCGCTGTAGGAAAAGCTGGATTTTTCCGCCAGTCTAATTTCATGAAAACTAGTACTACACGCTCCGCGCTGTGGGAAAAGCTGGATTTCGCCTCGGGTGTAATTTCATCAAAACTGGTACTACACGCTCCGCGCTGGGGAAAAACCACAGTGTACTACATGAATGCATAGTTTTTTCAAAACTTTAAGGTTCATGTAATGTTTCTACTTGGAATCAAGGTACTACACGCTGTTTTCCCGCATTTTTTGAGTGTAGTACTCGTGTACAGGTCTGCTACACGCGCTTTCTCAAGGGTTATACGGTTTACCAGTCTTTCAAATACTCAAGTAAGGCCTCACAATCCCCTTCAAGGGCTCCAAAACCTCATCAGGACCTCCCAGAGCCTTTTTCCAACTTTTGCGGGCTGCCCGTTGGAAAAATCGCTGAAAAACGTGGTATCGCGCGGGTCCACATTCAGGACCGACAAACGACGAGAAACATAGGACGCATCAGAGTACCCCCCCAGTGGCAACCTGAATGGCGCCTATATGAATAAGTACAGGCCCACCACCGACCGCTTGCCACGCAGCGGTGCATTTTTATTGTCTTATGTCGGGAGCGGTCCTCACGTCGGGCAAAATTTCGGCGAGCTTCAAAAGTGTGTCTTCTCATCAGAAATCGCACAGTTTTTGGCCTTCATTTTGAGGCCAGAAATTGGGTCCCAAAACTGGGTCTGCCTGATTCGAAACTCTTAGAGAAGATCCCATTTCGGGCTTCGCTTTGGGGCCCAAAAATAGGACCCCAGAATGGGCCGTGAAACGTGGCAAGTGTGCTTTCAATTTTGCGGAGACACGCAAAGCATGCACCACATGTTTGGGTCGGGCGCAAAGATAATCAGCGGTCGCTTAAGACTGTTGGCAATAGCGTTATAACGGAACAAGTATTGCACATGACAAGCTGAATTGCAACTGCGGGGGCACTCAAACGTGTCCTACGCTTCTTGTGTCTTTCTGGGGTCGGATTTGGCTCCAAATCAATAAGTGTTGTCGAAAATCCCCTTTCCCCAATGGCAATGTTGCAACACGTTGGTCATGTCAGACCGACCTTCGGCATCCAACATTGCCATTGGGGGCTCGGGGGCACACGCAAGGGCTTGTGACCGGAGACAAGCATCCTTTTCCAGGCTCTTCAGGCTCCAAGTCCTTGCGATTTCAAGGTAGCTCTCAAGGTCGGGCTGCGCTGCTTACTGCGTTCTGCAGACCCTGCATGTAACACTGCAGCAACCTGCAGACAAGCCTGCAGACCCCTGCAGCAAGCCTAGCTGCAAGGTCTGTAAGCTGTCGGCAAGCCTGCAGACCCTGCAGCAGCCTGCAGGCCAGCAGCGCCTGCGGGCAACCTGCAGACCCTGCCGCACGCCGCCCCTCCAGACCCTACAGCAAGCCTGCAAAACCTGCTGCCTGCCTCTCCCCCAGCCTGCATGGCTTCCAGTCTTCAATTACTTGGGCATTTTCCTGCATTCACACAGAGTCCATTTCCCCTTGTAAACACAAAGGCTTGAAGGCCCCAGAGTCTGCAGGAAGCTTGAAAGCCCCTGACCTGTAGAACTGCAAATTAAAAACCAGGTGTCACATGCTCCGCGCTGTAGGAAAAGCTGGATTTTTCCGCCAGTCTAATTTCATGAAAACTAGTACTACACGCTCCGGGCTGTGGGAAAAGCTGGATTTCGCCTCGGGTGTAATTTCATCAAAACTGGTACTACACGCTCCGCGCTGGGGAAAAACCACAGTGTACTACATGAATGCATAGTTTTTTCAAAACTTTAAGGTTCATGTAATGTTTCTACTTGGAATCAAGGTACTACACGCTGTTTTCCCGCATTTTTTGAGTGTAGTACTCGTGTACAGGTCTGCTACACGCGCTTTCTCAAGGGTTATACGGTTTACCAGTCTTTCAAATACTCAAGTAAGGCCTCACAATCCCCTTCAAGGGCTCCAAAACCTCATCAGGACCTCCCAGAGCCTTTTTTCCAACTTTTGCGGGCTGCCCGTTGGAAAAATCGCTGAAAAACGTGGTATCGCGCGGGTCCACATTCAGGACCGACAAACGACGAGAAACATAGGACGCATCAGAGTACCCCCCCAGTGGCAACCTGAATGGCGCCTATATGAATAAGTACAGGCCCACCACCGACCGCTTGCCACGCAGCGGTGCATTTTTATTGTCTTATGTCGGGAGCGGTCCTCACGTCGGGCAAAATTTCGGCGAGCTTCAAAAGTGTGTCTTCTCATCAGAAATCGCACAGTTTTTGGCCTTCATTTTGAGGCCAGAAATTGGGTCCCAAAACTGGGTCTGCCTGATTCGAAACTCTTAGAGAAGATCCCATTTCGGGCTTCGCTTTGGGGCCCAAAAATAGGACCCCAGAATGGGCCGTGAAACGTGGCAAGTGTGCTTTCAATTTTGCGGAGACACGCAAAGCATGCACCACATGTTTGGGTCGGGCGCAAAGATAATCAGCGGTCGCTTAAGACTGTTGGCAATAGCGTTATAACGGAACAAGTATTGCACATGACAAGCTGAATTGCAACTGCGGGGGCACTCAAACGTGTCCTACGCTTCTTGTGTCTTTCTGGGGTCGGATTTGGCTTGGCTCAAATCAATAAGTGTTGTCGAAAATCCCCTTTCCCCAATGGCAATGTTGCAACACGTTGGTCATGTCAGACCGACCTTCGGCATCCAACATTGCCATTGGGGGCTCGGGGGCACACGCAAGGGCTTGTGACCGGAGACAAGCATCCTTTTCCAGGCTCTTCAGGCTCCAAGTCCTTGCGATTTCAAGGTAGCTCTCAAGGTCGGGCTGCGCTGCTTACTGCGTTCTGCAGACCCTGCATGTAACACTGCAGCAACCTGCAGACCCTGCAGACCTGCAGCAAGCATGCGGACTCTGCAGCAAGCCTGCAGGCCCTGCAGCAGCCTGACGCAGCAAGCCTGCAGACCCCTGCAGCAAGCCTAGCTGCAAGGTCTGTAAGCTGTCGGCAAGCCTGCAGACCCTGCAGCAGCCTGCAGGCCAGCAGCGCCTGCGGGCAACCTGCAGACCCTGCCGCACGCCGCCCCTACAGACCCTACAGCAAGCCTGCAAAACCTGCTGCCTGCCTCTCCCCCAGCCTGCATGGCTTCCAGTCTTCAATTACTTGGGCATTTTCCTGCATTCACACAGAGTCCATTTCCCCTTGTAAACACAAAGGCTTGAAGGCCCCAGAGTCTGCAGGAAGCTTGAAAGCCCCTGACCTGTAGAACTGCAAATTAAAAACCAGGTGTCACATGCTCCGCGCTGTAGGAAAAGCTGGATTTTTCCGCCAGTCTAATTTCATGAAAACTAGTACTACACGCTCCGGGCTGTGGGAAAAGCTGGATTTCGCCTCGGGTGTAATTTCATCAAAACTGGTACTACACGCTCCGCGCTGGGGAAAAACCACAGTGTACTACATGAATGCATAGTTTTTTCAAAACTTTAAGGTTCATGTAATGTTTCTACTTGGAATCAAGGTACTACACGCTGTTTTCCCGCATTTTTTGAGTGTAGTACTCGTGTACAGGTCTGCTACACGCGCTTTCTCAAGGGTTATCTCATCAATGGACCGGCATCGAGAGAAGAATGAATCGGTGGTCGTGGGAATATATAAATTCAGAATCACATTCCAAAGAGAACATGCGTATACAGTGAAGCAAGCAGTATTCGGACCTCTTCTTTTTGTCCAAGTGGGGTCGAACGTGACTGTGGCTCTGGCACCTTGTAGCTGAGTAGGTCTCAGCACCTTACTGAAACGAGCCGAAGTCTGAGCTCTCCCCCTGCTATTGCCCTCACAGGTCCAGCCTAAGTGAGTCGGCCTGAAACAGGATACGGTGAGTCGAAGTCGCTCACTTCAAGAAGCTGGTGGTTGATGCTGAGAGCTTGACGCAGCACTGGCACTTGGTTGTTGAGGTTCATGCTCTGGGTCCACAAACTGCCACTGACGCAAACGCCGTGTGGCCTCCTCTCTCCGAAGATCCTCTCGGTCTGCAAGAACGTCTTCCAAAACCTCAGCCACCTTCATCAAGGAATCCATGTTCAAGGTACGCAGCCACTGACGAAACTCGTTGAGCTGAGCTTGCGTCAAAGTGCGCTCCATGATGAGTATTCAGTAAGTTTGACTGACACGGGGCACAGCCAGCTTGAGCAAAGGAGAAGTCTCAGGTACTCTAAAGCTGAAACGAGATCTATTTGCAGCAGGTACCAGCAGCGGTCTTGCACTCCTGTCGGGCATACGTCTGCAGAGAACCTGAAGCGTGGGTCAGCACAGCTGCACACCTGAAGAGAACAACTCTGTGGTGCACAAAGAAAAGGGGATGGGAGAGGCGGGTGAAATTTCTTTCCTCAGATCTGCAGCTCAAGCCGAATGTTGCTCGAAGTCAAAATTTGGGAAGCTGACACGAAAGACGAACAACCTCTTCAAGAAAATGGGAACACATGCACTGTGCAACATGTCAAAAGCTGCAAAGACTGAAAGCACAGGAGATGCCTAAATGACATGAACGGTCATTTTCCATTTTCAAGATAAAACGCTTGCTCGTACCTCGCTGGCACGCTTATCTCATCAATGGACCGGCATCGAGAGAAGAATGAATCGGTGGTCGTGGGAATATATAAATTCAGAATCACATTCCAAAGAGAACATGCGTATACAGTGAAGCAAGCAGTATTCGGACCTCTTCTTTTTGTCCAAGTGGGGTCGAACGTGACTGTGGCTCTGGCACCTTGTAGCTGAGTAGGTCTCAGCACCTTACTGAAACGAGCCGAAGTCTGAGCTCTCCCCCTTTTTAAAGCAAACGAGGAATTCGGCAAAGTTGAAGTCGATCAAGGGTACTCCCTCAAGCAAAGGTTCATTGCCATCTTTTCTGGAAGGTCCGTCGGCAATGTTCGAGGGAGAGGGGACTCTGGAAAACCAAGGGAGGCACATTCTCTCAACCTCTAGCACAGCTTGACAAAAGAGAAGCTTGTTGGCAATCGGATGTGCAGAGCTTCCTTTGACTAGACAAGCTTTGGCTGCTTCATTGTCGGTGAAAGCCACAAGAGAAGACCCACCGAAGACGTCGCCCCACAACCAGAAACCGATGCAAACAGCAAGGAGCTCAAGAAGGAAAATGCACTTCGTCCCAAGGTCAATGCCCAACATCGTCATGTCTTCCTGCTCGGGGAACCACGAGAAGAACTGTAAAGGCAAGCCCGTAGGATCGACAATCACTCCTCCCAATCCTGCACAGGGGACGTTTTCTCCCTCTTCTAAAGACGCATCAGTGTAGAGGTAGAAGCACTCTTTCTTCGCTGCAGAAACTTGTCGTGCCGGGGCTCTTTTGAGGATGTCACAATAAGCTTTGATAGCAGCAAGGGCCTCGTCGTCGAGTTTGCCGTCCCTGGACAACATTCTAGAGTGGAACACTCGGAGGCAGGACTTGGCAAGCCTTCCGAAAACCTGGCAACCTGCGAAGGACATCCTCCCTGCGAGGTGTTTAGCTTGGCTTTGAGAAAGCTGTCGGTCTTGAGTGACCTGAAGAAGGTCCTTAATGAGCTCGGACACTCGGGCTTCAGTGTTCAGAACCTCGACCATGCCTTTGCTGAGAGGCGAAAGGTTCACAATAACCCCCAGGGCGCTAAGCTTAGCACTGAAGGAGGTGTGCTTGTCACCTTCCTTATCAAAAGCCCATCCAAGCAGGGTGAAGAAGGTTTCAGCTGCTTGGTCCGTGTTGCTCTCGAGACCTGGCTCTGAGAAGATTGGAAAATCATCGTAAAAGCAGGTCCACATCAGCCACAATCCCTTTGCAGCAATCGCCCAGACGGCTCTGCTCATCCTGTTGAAAGAGAAGACTGACTGCGTAGCACCGAAAGGAAGAGAGATGGACCGGAAAACTTTGCACTTGCCTTTGGGATCACTGAGGGCCAAGCCAGCGTGTCTCCTTGCACAGGAAGCAATCGGGAGCTGTTTGTAAGCTGACTTCAAGTCGAAGCTTTTCGCTAGGAGCTTCGTGGGGAGGCCTGCCTTTTGTCTTAGTTGATACCACCGGCCGATGGCTGCACAGATGACATCCACATTGTGTAGCGTAATCTTTTCTTCAGCAAAGGTCGTGGCATTAATGAGCGAGGCGGACATGTCGTCGACACACCTTATCTTTCCTTTCTGCATAACCCCAAAACGGTTGGAAAGCAGCCCGGCAGCTTCAGGCGACTCTGGGTCGAAGGGGCCTGACAGCCACCCTTTTTCAGCTTCAATCACTGTCTTATCCCATGTCTCTTCGACAAGCTCTTTAGTTCCCTCTGCTCGGGCAATCGCAGCTTCACGGATTAGAGGGGTGAGCTCTTCGAGCTCGTCGAGGCTGAGATGTGGGGGAGAAAATGACTTTGGAAGATCATGGGACAGGGGGATCTTCCCTGCTAGGTCGACTCCCTGCTTGAGAATCGAGGCAACATCCTTGTCAGCAAGAGAATACTCTCGTACCATCTCTTCAAAGAGGAGGATCCTTTTGGAACGGACTACACTCGCAAAGGGCAGGTCAAAGGAGGCCTTAAGCTGTTCTTCCTGCGAGTGCAGGTCAGCTGCCTTGGATAACCACCTTCTGAAGAAGTCACTTCTTCTCTTGACTATGACATGGTGAGGCTGTGTTGCCAGGTTTAGGATGGCCTCCTCGAGCTCGTCGGGCACAACCTCAGCAAAGTTGTTCGGGAAGCCTCGTAGGGCAGCTTCTTGAACGAACTCGTGGGGTTTCCATGGAACCCCGAAAATGCACTGGCGAGCATCCACATCCCCATCTGTTGTGGGAATGATCGCCAGGAGGCGAGAGTTTGGGGGAATCAAAACATCACCTATTCGGAGGAAATGCTGAATTCTTTCCTTTGCCTGCCAAGCGATGTCTGATAGGGGCAGGGTCACTGTGAGCTTGACCCGGTATTCTGGCATCAGCCCGGGCAACTGTCTCTGGGCTGCCGACGACCCTGCCATAGCTCGGGCTGCAACCTCATCCATAGCAATGTCTCCTGGTACAGACTGGAGATCTAAGGGCATATCCTGGATGCCCCTCGCAAGGCAGTTTGCGTGCACCGCGGTAGCTACTGCAGTGCACAGTTTTCTGGGATAAAAACTATCACAGAAGCTTGATGTTTTGGGGGCATGACGGCCCCAGACTCCCGTGTCATGTTCATGGGAGCCATCACATAGCGAATTGATGCAGGAGAGCTCGGGCATGTTTGCGAAGGCCAGCGTCATGCGTTTCGGCCTGGATCCTCCATACATGCAGGACTGGAAGCAAGTGTAGGCGGGCTGACATAGCTCAACCACAACCTGCCAGGCTTGTGTCGACCAGAGGCCGCTCGTAGAGGAACATGCTACCGACCATGGTTTTCCAGCTTGGCTGAGGTACGCGCATATTGTGCAGGAAAGATCTTGAAGATGCGCGATCTTGCCTGCCTGGTCCGAGACGTTCGCGCTGTAGTCTTCGAAGCCGGGTTCGGCGATTGTGTTTGGGGAGTTTCCCTCGACATGAGACTTCTTAGTCGCCTGGCTTGCCGGGGCGTTGCCATTAGGGGGCGACAGCCAAACAAAAAGTAGGCGTTCGCTTTCGAAAATGGAGAAAAGTAACTTCTGTGCGCCGGGCTGAAGTAGATCAAGTTTGATCACTGGCCCTAGTCTAACTTTGTACAAAACAGAATCAATGCCGAAGCTTCCTTTGAGGCCACAATTCTTGAGGGCTGCTGTAAGGCCGGCGGAGCCAGCGAAGATCTCAAGCGCGAAAAATGTGTGTAAGCGTCTGGCCTCTGTGGTAGGGGAAGCGGGCTCGCTTTGCTCTGACAAAGGTAGTCAGTTGGCCCCTTTCTGTGGGCATTCGTTGTACGAGTGCGCTCCGAGGCACTTGGAACACAGGTGGAGGCCGCGGTCACAGGCACCATCTTTGCCCTTTGTGCATCCTCCAGGGAGGTTCCATGCGAAACAGAGCGGTCTGCCATCCGTGTTCTTGTAGTGGAGGCCTAAGAGCAAGCGTGGCATGTTGGGCCGTCGCTCCCAGGAGCCCTTCTGGTACTTGCCCTTGCCAGCACCCTTTCCACCTTTGCCGGGCTTGCCACCACCACCTGCGAAGCGGTCATACGGAGTCCAGCGCTGCCATGTTCCAGGTAGGTCTTTGCCCTTGCCGCCGGTGGTCCATCTGGCACCGATGTCCTTGCCCTTGCCTTTGCGTGCTTCGCCATAACTGGCCCACGGAGGGGCGTGCAGGGGCAGAAGGTTGAAGACAACTGTGTGGACGCCTGGAAGAGTGGACATGATCTGGTCCAGGGGTCGAGCTCCTGTTCCTGGCCTGATGTCCGCACACGTGTCTGCCATGTGGACCCATGCCGCCTTGTCGGCCCTGAGGACTTGGAAGATTTGAACTTGTTGGAAGCCTCGAACAGGCTCTTTGGTCATCTCGGCAAAGAGAAAGTCTACCCACTTCTGGTGGACCGTGAACGTGATAATATCCGCAAATTCCAAGGCAAGACCTCTGCGTCTCATGGCTTGGTACAGCAGGAACTCCGTGTTGTTTTCCACGAAGATAGACTTGTCAGCGGCTTTGAGCTTGATGTTGCCACCCTCAACTTCCAGGGTCTTTTTTGCAGATTTGTTGCTGGAAAGCTCCTGCTCACGAGAGGGACACCGGCTTGGTGGAACGTAGCGAAGCTGCTTCGTCTCTGCTTGGTGAACCATGGCGTCGAGAAGGGCGTGCCCGGGTTCCATCGATTTGGAAATATCAAGGCCTGGATACTTCACTCGGAGGGCTTGGAGTCGCGAGCTTCGTTCTGCCAGAGGTACTGGTTTGACTGCATCACTGGTCACCTCTAAGCGGTTTTTCAAGCTGGCTGTGATGAAGACATGAGCTTCGAAAAGTAGGTTTTTGGCCGCGGCAACCACTCCGATGTTCGGCTCGGTTCCGAGCTGGTTCGTTAGGAAGAGCCTGAAGTCTTCGTCGTCGATCCTCTGACCTGGTTGTCCATGTGCGAAGCCGAACTTGTTGATGGTTGCCAGGCCAGCTGTTTTGAGTGCTTCCACGAAAGCGTCTTTGAGGCCAAGCTCGAGGGCTCTCTGACGAAATTGCGCCTCCGAGTCGAGCAGGGAAGCCATGGTAGACACGGGCACAATAAGGTGACACGTGAGACAAAGACGGAAGCTCGCGGCCCAACTGGCAGCGCAATCGAACAGGAGCACTCAGACGCACATGGTGAAGTCTGCTAGCGCACAGCGAGAGAGAGAGGTCGCACAGCACTGATTCGCGCCCAAATGTGGTCTGAAGCTTAGAGTGCCGCGCTGTCACGAAGCTGAGAGAGAGAGGTGTCCAGCGCACGGATCAGGTCGCTTCGCGACTTAATCGGAAAAGTGGCTGGCTCGCATTGGCCGCAGAGTGATGCTGGGGAGAAGGATCCTGTACACGTGGCCACGAATGTGTCTGAGGCCTTCCTTCCGCATTTGAAGCGAGCAGCACCCGCGACGGCTTTGACATGCACCTTGCCTTTCGGGTGTATAAAGAAAAGACCTTCGGGCTGTTGCTGGTGTGGTTGGCCCCGATCAATCTCCTCGGAATCGTCACTGGAGGAGGAAGAAGAAGACGAGGAAGACTCGGATAGAGGAACATCGACAGCTGGTTCGGCTGGGGCTTCTTCAGGCGCGGCCGTGGGGGAGGTCATTACTGTCGGTGGACCTCTGGGATCTTCATGGACATCCACCGCCTCACGAGTCTCGCCGTCGGTCGTTCCCGGTAGTTCCTCGTCGAAGCTTATGATGTCTTCACTTGCACTGACACCTCCGAAGGGCCCGGGCTGTTTTCGGAACATTCCACTGCGTGTGGCGTCTGGATCGAAGGCCCCCAGGTGGATCTGTTTTATCATGTGTGTGAACTTTCGGAGGGGTCTAGCCTGCATTCCTCTGGCGTAGACATCGCTAGAGGAAATCGTTCCAACATGTCTCCCCATGGACGACGAGGCCCTTGCTGCTATCAAAGCTTATTGTGACATCCTCAAAAGAGCCCCGGCACGACAAGTTTCTGCAGCGAAGAAAGAGTGCTTCTACCTCTACACTGATGCGTCTTTAGAAGAGGGAGAAAACGTCCCCTGTGCAGGATTGGGAGGAGTGATTGTCGATCCTACGGGCTTGCCTTTACAGTTCTTCTCGTGGTTCCCCGAGCAGGAAGACATGACGATGTTGGGCATTGACCTTGGGACGAAGTGCATTTTCCTTCTTGAGCTCCTTGCTGTTTGCATCGGTTTCTGGTTGTGGGGCGACGTCTTCGGTGGGTCTTCTCTTGTGGCTTTCACCGACAATGAAGCAGCCAAAGCTTGTCTAGTCAAAGGAAGCTCTGCACATCCGATTGCCAACAAGCTTCTCTTTTGTCAAGCTGTGCTAGAGGTTGAGAGAATGTGCCTCCCACGGTCATTTTCCATTTTCAAGATAAAACGCTTGCTCGTACCTCGCTGGCACGCTTATCTCATCAATGGACCGGCATCGAGAGAAGAATGAATCGGTGGTCGTGGGAATATATAAATTCAGAATCACATTCCAAAGAGAGCATGCGTATACAGTGAAGCAAGCAGTATTCGGACCTCTTCTTTTTGTCCAAGTGGGGTCGAACGTGACTGTGGCTCTGGCACCTTGTAGCTGAGTAGGTCTCAGCACCTTACTGAAACGAGCCGAAGTCTGAGCTCTCCCCCTTTTTAAAGCAAACGAGGAATTCGGCAAAGTTGAAGTCGATCAAGGGTACTCCCTCAAGCAAAGGTTCATTGCCATCTTTTCTGGAAGGTCCGTCGGCAATGTTCGAGGGAGAGGGGACTCTGGAAAACCAAGGGAGGCACATTCTCTCAACCTCTAGCACAGCTTGACAAAAGAGAAGCTTGTTGGCAATCGGATGTGCAGAGCTTCCTTTGACTAGACAAGCTTTGGCTGCTTCATTGTCGGTGAAAGCCACAAGAGAAGACCCACCGAAGACGTCGCCCCACAACCAGAAACCGATGCAAACAGCAAGGAGCTCAAGAAGGAAAATGCACTTCGTCCCAAGGTCAATGCCCAACATCGTCATGTCTTCCTGCTCGGGGAACCACGAGAAGAACTGTAAAGGCAAGCCCGTTTGAAATTTCTTTCCTCAGATCTGCAGCTCAAGCCGAATGTTGCTCGAAGTCAAAATTTGGGAAGCTGACACGAAAGACGAACAACCTCTTCAAGAAAATGGGAACACATGCACTGTGCAACATGTCAAAAGCTGCAAAGACTGAAAGCACAGGAGATGCCTAAATGACATGAACGGTCATTTTCCATTTTCAAGATAAAACGCTTGCTCGTACCTCGCTGGCACGCTTATACGGTTTACCAGTCTTTCAAATACTCAAGTAAGGCCTCACAATCCCCTTCAAGGGCTCCAAAACCTCATCAGGACCTCCCAGAGCCTTTTTTCCACTTCTGCGGGCTGCCCGTTGGAAAAATCGCTGAAAAACGTGGTATCGCGCGGGTCCACATTCAGGACCGACAAACGACGAGAAACATAGGACGCATCAGAGTACCCCCCCAGTGGCAACCTGAATGGCGCCTATATGAAGAAGTACAGGCCCACCACCGACCGCTTGCCACGCAGCGGTGCATTTTTATTGTCTTATGTCGGGAGCGGTCCTCACGTCGGGCAAAATTTCGGCGAGCTTCAAAAGTGTGTCTTCTCATCAGAAATCGCACAGTTTTTGGCCTTCATTTTGAGGCCAGAAATTGGGTCCCAAAACTGGGTCTGCCTGATTCGAAACTCTTAGAGAAGATCCCATTTCGGGCTTCGCTTTGGGGCCCAAAAATAGGACCCCAGAATGGGCCGTGAAACGTGGCAAGTGTGCTTTCAATTTTGCGGAGACACGCAAAGCATGCACCACATGTTTGGGTCGGGCGCAAAGATAATCAGCGGTCGCTTAAGACTGTTGGCAATAGCGTTATAACGGAACAAGTATTGCACATGACAAGCTGAATTGCAACTGCGGGGGCACTCAAACGTGTCCTACGCTTCTTGTGTCTTTCTGGGGTCGGATTTGGCTCCAAATCAATAAGTGTTGTCGAAAATCCCCTTTCCCCAATGGCAATGTTGCAACACGTTGGTCATGTCAGACCGACCTTCGGCATCCAACATTGCCATTGGGGGCTCGGGGGCACACGCAAGGGCTTGTGACCGGAGACAAGCATCCTTTTCCAGGCTCTTCAGGCTCCAAGTCCTTGCGATTTCAAGGTAGCTCTCAAGGTCGGGCTGCGCTGCTTACTGCGTTCTGCAGACCCTGCATGTAACACTGCAGCAACCTGCAGACCCTGCAGACCTGCAGCAAGCATGCGGACTCTGCAGCAAGCCTGCAGGCCCTGCAGCAGCCTGACGCAGCAAGCCTGCAGACCCCTGCAGCAAGCCTAGCTGCAAGGTCTGTAAGCTGTCGGCAAGCCTGCAGACCCTGCAGCAGCCTGCAGGCCAGCAGCGCCTGCGGGCAACCTGCAGACCCTGCCGCACGCCGCCCCTACAGACCCTACAGCAAGCCTGCAAAACCTGCTGCCTGCCTCTCCCCCAGCCTGCATGGCTTCCAGTCTTCAATTACTTGGGCATTTTCCTGCATTCACACAGAGTCCATTTCCCCTTGTAAACACAAAGGCTTGAAGGCCCCAGAGTCTGCAGGAAGCTTGAAAGCCCCTGACCTGTAGAACTGCAAATTAAAAACCAGGTGTCACATGCTCCGCGCTGTAGGAAAAGCTGGATTTTCCGCCAGTCTAATTTCATGAAAACTAGTACTACACGCTCCGGGCTGTGGGAAAAGCTGGATTTCGCCTCGGGTGTAATTTCATCAAAACTGGTACTACACGCTCCGCGCTGGGGAAAAACCACAGTGTACTACATGAATGCATAGTTTTTTCAAAACTTTAAGGTTCATGTAATGTTTCTACTTGGAATCAAGGTACTACACGCTGTTTTCCCGCATTTTTTGAGTGTAGTACTCGTGTACAGGTCTGCTACACGCGCTTTCTCAAGGGTTATACGGTTTACCAGTCTTTCAAATACTCAAGTAAGGCCTCACAATCCCCTTCAAGGGCTCCAAAACCTCATCAGGACCTCCCAGAGCCTTTTTTCCACTTCTGCGGGCTGCCCGTTGGAAAAATCGCTGAAAAACGTGGTATCGCGCGGGTCCACATTCAGGACCGACAAACGACGAGAAACATAGGACGCATCAGAGTACCCCCCCAGTGGCAACCTGAATGGCGCCTATATGAATAAGTACAGGCCCACCACCGACCGCTTGCCACGCAGCGGTGCATTTTTATTGTCTTATGTCGGGAGCGGTCCTCACGTCGGGCAAAATTTCGGCGAGCTTCAAAAGTGTGTCTTCTCATCAGAAATCGCACAGTTTTTGGCCTTCATTTTGAGGCCAGAAATTGGGTCCCAAAACTGGGTCTGCCTGATTCGAAACTCTTAGAGAAGATCCCATTTCGGGCTTCGCTTTGGGGCCCAAAAATAGGACCCCAGAATGGGCCGTGAAACGTGGCAAGTGTGCTTTCAATTTTGCGGAGACACGCAAAGCATGCACCACATGTTTGGGTCGGGCGCAAAGATAGTCAGCGGTCGCTTAAGACTGTTGGCAATAGCGTTATAACGGAACAAGTATTGCACATGACAAGCTGAATTGCAACTGCGGGGGCACTCAAACGTGTCCTACGCTTCTTGTGTCTTTCTGGGGTCGGATTTGGCTCCAAATCAATAAGTGTTGTCGAAAATCCCCTTTCCCCAATGGCAATGTTGCAACACGTTGGTCATGTCAGACCGACCTTCGGCATCCAACATTGCCATTGGGGGCTCGGGGGCACACGCAAGGGCTTGTGACCGGAGACAAGCATCCTTTTCCAGGCTCTTCAGGCTCCAAGTCCTTGCGATTTCAAGGTAGCTCTCAAGGTCGGGCTGCGCTGCTTACTGCGTTCTGCAGACCCTGCATGTAACACTGCAGCAACCTGCAGACCCTGCAGACCTGCAGCAAGCATGCGGACTCTGCAGCAAGCCTGCAGGCCCTGCAGCAGCCTGACGCAGCAAGCCTGCAGACCCCTGCAGCAAGCCTACAGCTGCAGGGTCTGTAGGCTGTCGGCAAGCCTGCAGACCCTGCAGCAGCCTGCAGGCCAGCAGCGCCTGCGGGCAACCTGCAGACCCTGCCGCACGCCGCCCCTACAGACCCTACAGCAAGCCTGCAAAACCTGCTGCCTGCCTCTCCCCCAGCCTGCATGGCTTCCAGTCTTCAATTACTTGGGCATTTTCCTGCATTCACACAGAGTCCATTTCCCCTTGTAAACACAAAGGCTTGAAGGCCCCAGAGTCTGCAGGAAGCTTGAAAGCCCCTGACCTGTAGAACTGCAAATTAAAAACCAGGTGTCACATGCTCCGCGCTGTAGGAAAAGCTGGATTTTTCCGCCAGTCTAATTTCATGAAAACTAGTACTACACGCTCCGCGCTGTGGGAAAAGCTGGATTTCGCCTCGGGTGTAATTTCATCAAAACTGGTACTACACGCTCCGCGCTGGGGAAAAACCACAGTGTACTACATGAATGCATAGTTTTTTCAAAACTTTAAGGTTCATGTATGTTTCTACTTGGAATCAAGGTACTACACGCTGTTTTCCCGCATTTTTTGAGTGTAGTACTCGTGTACAGGTCTGCTACACGCGCTTTCTCAAGGGTTATACGGTTTACCAGTCTTTCAAATACTCAAGTAAGGCCTCACAATCCCCTTCAAGGGCTCCAAAACCTCATCAGGACCTCCCAGAGCCTTTTTTCCAACTTTTGCGGGCTGCCCGTTGGAAAAATCGCTGAAAAACGTGGTATCGCGCGGGTCCACATTCAGGACCGACAAACGACGAGAAACATAGGACGCATCAGAGTACCCCCCCAGTGGCAACCTGAATGGCGCCTATATGAATAAGTAAAGGCCCACCACCGACCGCTTGCCACGCAGCGGTGCATTTTTATTGTCTTATGTCGGGAGCGGTCCTCACGTCGGGCAAAATTTCGGCGAGCTTCAAAAGTGTGTCTTCTCATCAGAAATCGCACAGTTTTTGGCCTTCATTTTGAGGCCAGAAATTGGGTCCCAAAACTGGGTCTGCCTGATTCGAAACTCTTAGAGAAGATCCCATTTCGGGCTTCGCTTTGGGGCCCAAAAATAGGACCCCAGAATGGGCCGTGAAACGTGGCAAGTGTGCTTTCAATTTTGCGGAGACACGCAAAGCATGCACCACATGTTTGGGTCGGGCGCAAAGATAATCAGCGGTCGCTTAAGACTGTTGGCAATAGCGTTATAACGGAACAAGTATTGCACATGACAAGCTGAATTGCAACTGCGGGGGCACTCAAACGTGTCCTACGCTTCTTGTGTCTTTCTGGGGTCGGATTTGGCTCCAAATCAATAAGTGTTGTCGAAAATCCCCTTTCCCCAATGGCAATGTTGCAACACGTTGGTCATGTCAGACCGACCTTCGGCATCCAACATTGCCATTGGGGGCTCGGGGGCACACGCAAGGGCTTGTGACCGGAGACAAGCATCCTTTTCCAGGCTCTTCAGGCTCCAAGTCCTTGCGATTTCAAGGTAGCTCTCAAGGTCGGGCTGCGCTGCTTACTGCGTTCTGCAGACCCTGCATGTAACACTGCAGCAACCTGCAGACCCTGCAGACCTGCAGCAAGCATGCGGACTCTGCAGCAAGCCTGCAGGCCCTGCAGCAGCCTGACGCAGCAAGCCTGCAGACCCCTGCAGCAAGCCTAGCTGCAAGGTCTGTAAGCTGTCGGCAAGCCTGCAGACCCTGCAGCAGCCTGCAGGCCAGCAGCGCCTGCGGGCAACCTGCAGACCCTGCCGCACGCCGCCCCTACAGACCCTACAGCAAGCCTGCAAAACCTGCTGCCTGCCTCTCCCCCAGCCTGCATGGCTTCCAGTCTTCAATTACTTGGGCATTTTCCTGCATTCACACAGAGTCCATTTCCCCTTGTAAACACAAAGGCTTGAAGGCCCCAGAGTCTGCAGGAAGCTTGAAAGCCCCTGACCTGTAGAACTGCAAATTAAAAACCAGGTGTCACATGCTCCGCGCTGTAGGAAAAGCTGGATTTTTCCGCCAGTCTAATTTCATGAAAACTAGTACTACACGCTCCGCACTGTGGGAAAAGCTGGATTTCGCGCATCAAAACTGCTGGGGAAAAACCACAGTGTACTACATGAATGCATAGTTTTTTCAAAACTTTAAGGTTCATGTAATGTTTCTACTTGGAATCAAGGTACTACACGCTGTTTTCCCGCATTTTTTGAGTGTAGTACTCGTGTACAGGTCTGCTACACGCGCTTTCTCAAGGGTTATACGGTTTACCAGTCTTTCAAATACTCAAGTAAGGCCTCACAATCCCCTTCAAGGGCTCCAAAACCTCATCAGGACCTCCCAGAGCCTTTTTCCACTTCTGCGGGCTGCCCGTTGGAAAAATCGCTGAAAAACGTGGTATCGCGCGGGTCCACATTCAGGACCGACAAACGACGAGAAACATAGGACGCATCAGAGTACCCCCCCAGTGGCAACCTGAATGGCGCCTATATGAATAAGTACAGGCCCACCACCGACCGCTTGCCACGCAGCGGTGCATTTTTATTGTCTTATGTCGGGAGCGGTCCTCACGTCGGGCAAAATTTTGGCGAGCTTCAAAAGTGTGTCTTCTCATCAGAAATCGCACAGTTTTTGGCCCTCATTTTGAGGCCAGAAATTGGGTCCCAAAACTGGGTCTGCCTGATTCGAAACTCTTAGAAAAGATCCCATTTCGGGCTTCGCTTTGGGGCCCAAAAATGGGACCCTAGAATGGGCCGTAAAACATGGCAAGTGTGCTTTCAATTTTGCGGAGACACGCAAAGCATGCACCACATGTTTGGGTCGGGCGCAAAGATAGTCAGCGGTCGCTTAAGACTGTTGGCAATAGCGTTATAACGGAACAAGTATTGCACATGACAAGCTGAATTGCAACTGCGGGGGCACTCAAACGTGTCCTACGCTTCTTGTGTCTTTCTGGGGTCGGATTTGGCTTCACTTGAGGCACATTCTCCAAACCCCCAGCAAAGGGCCTACCTTGTCCCAAAATAAGTGTTGTCGAAAATCCCCTTTCCCCAATGGCAATGTTGCAACACGTTGGTCATGTCAGACCGACCTTCGGCATCCAACATTGCCATTGGGGGCTCGGGGGCACATGCAAGGGCTTGTGACCGGAGACAAGCATCCTTTTCCAGGCTCTTCAGGTTCCAAGTCCTTGCAATTTCAAGGTAGCTCTCAAGGTCGGGCTGCGCTGCTTACTGCGTTCTGCAGACCCTGCATGTAACACTGCAGCAACCTGCAGACCCTGCAGACCTGCAGCAAGCATGCGGACTCTGCATCTGCAGCAAGCCTGCAGGCCCTGCAGCAGCCTGACGCAGCAAGCCTGCAGACCCCTGCAGCAAGCCTACAGCTGCAGGGTCTGTAGGCTGTCGGCAAGCCTGCAGACCCTGCAGCAGCCTGCAGGCCAGCAGCGCCTGCGGGCAACCTGCAGACCCTGCCGCACGCCGCCCCTACAGACCCTACAGCAAGCCTGCAAAACCTGCTGCCTGCCTCTCCCCCAGCCTGCATGGCTTCCAGTCTTCAATTACTTGGGCATTTTCCTGCATTCACACAGAGTCCATTTCCCCTTGTAAACACAAAGGCTTGAAGGCCCCAGAGTCTGCAGGAAGCTTGAAAGCCCCTGACCTGTAGAACTGCAAATTAAAAACCAGGTGTCACATGCTCCGCGCTGTAAAAACCAGGTGTCACATGCTCCGCGCTGTAGGAAAAGCTGGATTTTTCCGCCAGTCTAATTTCATGAAAACTAGTACTACACGCTCCGCACTGTGGGAAAAGCTGGATTTCGCCTCGGGTGTAATTTCATCAAAACTGGTACTACACGCTCCGCGCTGGGGAAAAACCACAGTGTACTACATGAATGCATAGTTTTTTCAAAACTTTAAGGTTCATGTAATGTTTCTACTTGGAATCAAGGTACTACACGCTGTTTTCCCGCATTTTTTGAGTGTAGTACTCGTGTACAGGTCTGCTACACGCGCTTTCTCAAGGGTTATACGGTTTACCAGTCTTTCAAATACTCAAGTAAGGCCTCACAATCCCCTTCAAGGGCTCCAAAACCTCATCAGGACCTCCCAGAGCCTTTTTTCCAACTTTTGCGGGCTGCCCGTTGGAAAAATCGCTGAAAAACGTGGTATCGCGCGGGTCCACATTCAGGACCGACAAACGACGAGAAACATAGGACGCATCAGAGTACCCCCCCAGTGGCAACCTGAATGGCGCCTATATGAATAAGTACAGGCCCACCACCGACCGCTTGCCACGCAGCGGTGCATTTTTATTGTCTTATGTCGGGAGCGGTCCTCACGTCGGGCAAAATTTCGGCGAGCTTCAAAAGTGTGTCTTCTCATCAGAAATCGCACAGTTTTTGGCCTTCATTTTGAGGCCAGAAATTGGGTCCCAAAACATTCGAAGATCCCGTTTCGGGCTTCGCTTTGGGGCCCAAAAATAGGACCCCAGAATGGGCCGTGAAACGTGGCAAGTGTGCTTTCAATTTTGCGGAGACACGCAAAGCATGCACCACATGTTTGGGTCGGGCGCAAAGATAATCAGCGGTCGCTTAAGACTGTTGGCAATAGCGTTATAACGGAACAAGTATTGCACATGACAAGCTGAATTGCAACTGCGGGGACTCAAACGTGTCCTACGCTTCTTGTGTCTTTCTGGGGTCGGATTTGGCTCCAAATCAATAAGTGTTGTCGAAAATCCCCTTTCCCCAATGGCAATGTTGCAACACGTTGGTCATGTCAGACCGACCTTCGGCATCCAACATTGCCATTGGGGGCTCGGGGCACACGCAAGGGCTTGTGACCGGAGACAAGCATCCTTTTCCAGGCTCTTCAGGCTCCAAGTCCTTGCGATTTCAAGGTAGCTCTCAAGGTCGGGCTGCGCTGCTTACTGCGTTCTGCAGACCCTGCATGTAACACTGCAGCAACCTGCAGACCCTGCAGACCTGCAGCAAGCATGCGGACTCTGCAGCAAGCCTGCAGGCCCTGCAGCAGCCTGACGCAGCAAGCCTGCAGACCCCTGCAGCAAGCCTAGCTGCAAGGTCTGTAAGCTGTCGGCAAGCCTGCAGACCCTGCAGCAGCCTGCAGGCCAGCAGCGCCTGCGGGCAACCTGCAGACCCTGCCGCACGCCGCCCCTACAGACCCTACAGCAAGCCTGCAAAACCTGCTGCCTGCCTCTCCCCCAGCCTGCATGGCTTCCAGTCTTCAATTACTTGGGCATTTTCCTGCATTCACACAGAGTCCATTTCCCCTTGTAAACACAAAGGCTTGAAGGCCCCAGAGTCTGCAGGAAGCTTGAAAGCCCCTGACCTGTAGAACTGCAAATTAAAAACCAGGTGTCACATGCTCCGCGCTGTAGGAAAAGCTGGATTTTTCCGCCAGTCTAATTTCATGAAAACTAGTACTACACGCTCCGGGCTGTGGGAAAAGCTGGATTTCGCCTCGGGTGTAATTTCATCAAAACTGGTACTACACGCTCCGCGCTGGGGAAAAACCACAGTGTACTACATGAATGCATAGTTTTTTCAAAACTTTAAGGTTCATGTAATGTTTCTACTTGGAATCAAGGTACTACACGCTGTTTTCCCGCATTTTTTGAGTGTAGTACTCGTGTACAGGTCTGCTACACGCGCTTTCTCAAGGGTTATACGGTTTACCAGTCTTTCAAATACTCAAGTAAGGCCTCACAATCCCCTTCAAGGGCTCCAAAACCTCATCAGGACCTCCCAGAGCCTTTTTCCACTTCTGCGGGCTGCCCGTTGGAAAAATCGCTGAAAAACGTGGTATCGCGCGGGTCCACATTCAGGACCGACAAACGACGAGAAACATAGGACGCATCAGAGTACCCCCCCAGTGGCAACCTGAATGGCGCCTATATGAATAAGTACAGGCCCACCACCGACCGCTTGCCACGCAGCGGTGCATTTTTATTGTCTTATGTCGGGAGCGGTCCTCACGTCGGGCAAAATTTCGGCGAGCTTCAAAAGTGTGTCTTCTCATCAGAAATCGCACAGTTTTTGGCCTTCATTTTGAGGCCAGAAAGTGGGTCCCAAAACAGAAGATCCCGTTTCGGGCTTCGCTTTGGGGCCCAAAAATAGGACCCCAGAATGGGCCGTGAAACGTGGCAAGTGTGCTTTCAATTTTGCGGAGACACGCAAAGCATGCACCACATGTTTGGGTCGGGCGCAAAGATAATCAGCGGTCGCTTAAGACTGTTGGCAATAGCGTTTTCACGGAACAAGTATTGCACATGACAAGCTGAATTGCAACTGCGGGGGCACTCAAACGTGTCCTACGCTTCTTGTGTCTTTCTGGGGTCGGATTTGGCTCCAAATCAATAAGTGTTGTCGAAAATCCCCTTTCCCCAATGGCAATGTTGCAACACGTTGGTCATGTCAGACCGACCTTCGGCATCCAACATTGCCATTGGGGGCTCGGGGGCACACGCAAGGGCTTGTGACCGGAGACAAGCATCCTTTTCCAGGCTCTTCAGGCTCCAAGTCCTTGCGATTTCAAGGTGCTCTCAAGGTCGGGCTGCGCTGCTTACTGCGTTCTGCAGACCCTGCATGTAACACTGCAGCAACCTGCAGACCCTGCAGACCTGCAGCAAGCACGCGGACTCTGCAAGCCTGCAGCCCTGCAGCAAGCCTAGCTGCAAGGTCTGTAAGCTGTCGGCAAGCCTGCAGGACCCTGCAGCAGCCTGCAGGCCAGCAGCGCCTGTGGGCAACCTGCAGACCCTGGCGCCCCCCCTACAGACCCTACAGCAAGCCTGCAAAACCTGCTGCCTGCCTCCCCCTGCATGGCTTCCAGTCTTCAATTACTTGGGCATTTTCCTGCATTCACACAGAGTCCATTTCCCCTTGTAAACACAAAGGCTTTGAAGGCTCCAGAGTCTGCAGGAAGCTTGAAAGCCCCTGACCTGTAGAACTGCAAATTAAAAAACCAGGTGTCACATGCTCCGCGCTGTAGGAAAAGCTAGATTTTTTCCGCCAATTTCATGAAAACTGGTACTACACGCTCCGGGCTGTGGGAAAAGCTGGATTTCGCCTTGGGTGTAATTTCATCAAAACTGGCACTACACGCTTCTGGGAAAAACCACAGTGTACCACATGAATGTACAGTTTTTTCAAACTTTAGGTTCATGTAATGTTTCTATTTGGAACAAGGTACTACATGCTGTTTTCCCGCTTTTTTGAGTGTAGTACTCGTGTACAGGTCTGCTACACGCTTTCTCAAGGGTTATACGGTTTACCAGTCTTTCAAATACTCAAGTAAGGCCTCACAATCCCCTTCAAGGGCCTCCTGCAGTGGACCTTGCAACCAACCTTTGGGCCTCTCAAGCGCTCAGCGATAAACCTTATGGGCAATTTCATCAACTGGAGTAGGCTTGCAGTTCCAGATGGCCTTGCCAACTTTCGCGGAAGGCTTACAAACTTTGACAGGTGTGAGAGTGGCGAAGGTGCTCTTGCGTGGCATAACATTGAACTGTTTGAGCACAATGCTCCACAGGCGGGTCTGTCAGGGGATCGTCCACTCTCAAAGCACCTCTGTGCACGACAAGCGATGGACGCATTTGTAACGCACAAGTCGGGTGCCGGACAACATGTAACGGGTGGCGGGCTTGCACGCTTGCAACACAAATTCTTTGGGTGTCTTGGGCACGGAAAAGAACATTTCTTAAACAAGCTTGGACCCACCTTCAACAAGAACTTTGCAAAGGCAGTTGCTGACCTCCCGGAACCTTTTCCACTTCTGCGGGCTGCTGTTGGAAAATTTGCTGAAAAACGTGGTGTCGCGCGGGTCCACATTCAGGACCGACAAACGACAAGAATTGCCGGCATTCTGGTAAGCCGGGTGCCTGCGTTTCTTGTGTCCCTTTGTCTCCTCTCGTCGAGACGTATGGCGCATGGAGCTGTTTGAGTTTCTGCTGTCGCTTGCTGGCCTTGTGTTTCCTGGCTCTAACTTTGACCCTTCTGACCCGTCCTAAGACACAGTCTAGGCCCAGGTCTTTCATTGTTCAACTGTGTCGCAAGCCCCGTTTTCACATGACAGTTTTTGTCTTGTTTTCACGCAGCTTGAGCCGTTTTCGGTTTTGGTGAGGGCTGAGTTCAAGAGCCAGTGTGCGGAAAGTTGCGTTCTGCTGTTTAGGAAAAAGGGACTGTTGGAGCGTTGGCTTGACCTGAGCCATAGCCCCTGCGAGTGCCCAGCGGCACAGCTGTTCGAGCAGCCACCACGTTGACTTGTAAGTCACTTGCCATTTTGAAAGAGAATCGGCCTGCCGCTGAGCACCCTAACTTCGATCGTGACATTGCTCTGTTCGAGCAGTCTCTGTCACAGGAGCGCCCCACCAAATTCCAGCGTTGTCTGCGCCTTGCAGACGACCCCTTTGAACTTAAGCCCAATCCTGAGAGTGTGTCAGAGCCTAGTGCAACGAGGTCCTTTGAATTGAAGGGCATTTGTGCCCTGCCGAAGAGCCTATCGACCTGACATCTGAGTCTGAAGCTGAGCAACATGGCGGAACAGGTTCCAGTGCAGCCCGATGATTCTGATGATGAGCTTGATCCTGCCCAGCATGTCGGAGGTGCCAACCCATTTTCTCCGACAAGTCCCACTTCACTTCAGGAGCAGATGATGTTGATGATGCAGCAGATGACAGAAGCCACTCGTGCTGCCTCCCAAGCAGCAGTTGCAGCCATGAGCGCTGCAGGAGCCAGAGCTTCCTGCTCCAACACCACCGGGTTCTCCAACGCAAGCAAAATTTTAAGCAAGCCCCGGAATTCGGCAGCAATAATCATGATCTGGACTTAATGGCTTGGGAAGAGTGGGTTCATACGTTTAAAAGTTGGCTAGTGTTTGCCAATGGCAGTTTCGAACATGAACTGAAGGTGGTTGAGGACAATCCCCAAGATCCTATCGTGATGAGCACTTTGCCGCCCGACACCGCATCTCGATCGAATCAGCTGTATGCCATCTTCACAAGCCTACTTCGGGGCAAACCGAAGACACTTCTTCGGTCGCAGCCTGGGCCTGCTTAACGCCTTAGTATCCATGCCTGCATTCGTGAAAGAGCGTTCCTTCAGAGAACAGATCAACAACCTTGAGAGAATCGCCGCCGAATACCGAAGAGTCACAGGACGTTCGGTGGGCGATGACATCCTTCTCGGGACTCTGCTTCGGTGTTTGCCCCAGCGTATCCGTCAACACATACAACTCCAAATGGACGAAAGCGCGAGCTTTGACAGTGTTCGAGCATATGTGCTGAGTTATGAAATCAGCACTACTCCTTGGACCACTACGGGGTAGACGGGTGAGGAGCTGCATAGACACCAAAAGGCAACTGCACAGTGGCAAAGCCGTCAATGTATATGAAAGGCAAAGTAACTGCAGCAGGTCGTGGGGGCGGAGGGCCAGAGGGTCCTGCAGACCCCGGAGCACTCGGTGCAGAGGTAGCAGAGCCAATGGCAGGTCTCGGCGTGGCAGCCATGGGGCGTGTCGGGGTAGCGAGAGATTCAGGTGGGCCAGAAGAAATTTCCGAAGCACCGTCGTATCTGGAAGTGGGACGGGGCGAAGTACCCGTTGATGACTCCTCGCTTGCGGACCTGGCCCGAAGACTCTCCATTCCTCGACGAAGGGCCAAAGCAGTCCTGGATGAAGGCGTAGAAGAAACAGATCCTGCCTTGGATCTGACAAAAGTGCTGTCCGTCGTAGGTGGAGGAGGGCCGCCCGGTGGAGACGGAACCTCCTCAGTCTCCGAACTGGCGTCCCGCTCACGTGGCCTGGGTGTAGGCACAAAGCGGCCACGTCTCAAAATCGAAGCGGGAGGTTTCGCAGCTGGTCGTTTGTGCCCCGGCATCAACAGGCGGAGGCACCGAAACGAAAAAGAGTATACAAGGAACGTTACAATGCAAGATGCAGGTGGGCGACCTCTTGAGAGGAAGCTGCGGGCCACACAATAAAACGGCGTGCGATGGTGCTCCATAAAGAAAGACAGACAACGCAAGAGGCAAAGACCAATACCCCGAGTTCCCTGCCATGCCAAGAAAGGACCAGAATGTCGGAGGCTCTGATGAGAAAAGACGCGCCCAGCACCTGCAGTTGTATGCCAAAGGCAATGCACAGACCGAGCTAGGTCCCTAGCAGAAGCGCAACGGAACACGGCATATGCCTAGCCAAGTGTGGTTTGCAAAGCCAGGGCAGTGCCCTGCAGAAGTAGGCAAAACGGAATCCTTGTGCTACCGTCGACACTGACACAGCTGACAGGCTCGCATCGCAGCGAGCTCAAGCCCAGCAGGCCTGACAGAAGAGGGTTCGGCCATGGCCGCAAGTTGTCAGAGGTGTGTAGCAGCAAACACCACTGAGCTTGAGTTGCCAGAACCAATGCAGCAGTAATCAAGAAATTGCAAGTGAGTGTGTCATGTAAACAATAGGACAAGCAGCTGGCCAATGAGCGGGCTTTTGCACTGCGCACCATTTGACTGCAAAGTTCGGAGGCAGCTGAGAAACCCTCGCAAAATGTCCCGGGAAACTTCTTCAAGAGGAGCCAAAGCCTGGCATGAGAGAGCACGGGTCCTGAGCGGGCGCCCAGAAGTAGGAGCTTCCAAGCACCCTGCTGAAAACATGTGCACGAATGGCGTGGAAAGGCATAGGGCGCCCTCATGGCCTAACCATCTTCCAAGCATGAAAGATGCGAGACAGTGTTGCCAGGGCCTCAAGGCGCTCAACACGCACTGACAGCATGGAACACCAGCGCAAAAGCAAAGCCAGTGCACGTCCGTGAGCAAGGTGCTCTCTTTGCAAGAAACTCAAGCTGCTGGTGCTAGCATCACTGGAGGATGCATTGTCAGGCGAGGCCACCTCAAGGGCAGCTGATCGCAGCTGCCGTGCACGCGGCCTAGTGCCGAATCCGTAGCTTCCCGTTTACAAGACCTCTAGACTAGACACTAGACAGCGGACACCGAGCCTCACAAAAACAAAGCTACTAAGCGATGCAATGTAAGCTGCACAGTTTGGTGTGTGGCTTGAACCAAAAGCAACAAAGTACGGTGTTCTTTCACAAACAGTAAACAGACATGAGTAAACACATGAACCTTGCTGACCTGCAGATTCAACTGCAAAACCAAAAGCTGACAATAACGTCAAACCAAGTCTGCTTCCGGATACCTTTGTCAATCTTCTGACTGTAGCTGTGCTTTCTGCGGCCATTCGTTCTTCGCGACCGATTGCTTCTCGATCATCATGAACTTGAAGGATGTTCAAAAGTAGCTTCATTCTCGATGCGTTGAGGGCCGAGGGGCTTGGTCCCTAAGTCGGCAGGGTTGAAAACAGTGCTCACTGCCTTCACGCTGCATAGGCCGTTTCTGGTAACTTCTTGCACCCAGAGCATTCTCGTTGCCAAGTGCTTGATACGACCAACACCTTGCCGGTGTACAATGCCACGCGCTGCACTGCTGTCAGTGTACGCCTTCATTCGCGCTGCTTTGCCAGAAAGGAACTCTACGGCTTCTCGAATGCCAATTCCTTCTGCGACAGCACCAGTGAGTGCGTAGTACTCGGACTCGCCACTGGAAAGTGCCACAGTTTTCTGCGTTCTTGAGTAAGAAAACGCATACTGGCCGTCCAGGAAGATGACTCCTCCTGATACAGATTTCCGGCTGCTCTTGTTGTTGGCCCAGTCGGCATCAGACTTCGACCAGGTGACTGCCACTCTCGATGCTCTTCTCATTCTCATTCTCGGAATCCTGCTCCAAATTCTTGCTTCTTTGCAGGGTTGCCGTTCCAGGTCTCCCTGCTGTGTAGCAAACCGCGTAGCCTGCAGTCTTCTTCAGATACAACGCGCAATGCTCGAGCTCTTTCTGCTTCTTCTGCGTAGGAGCCTTCATTCCAGTTGCCAAATTTCGGACTGCATACTGGATGTCAGGACGATCTTGGGCAAGATATAGCAGTATACCAACACAACTTCGGTACACATTCTTCTTGCCCTCGTCCAGCTCTTTTGTCTCATCAGTGTTCTGCGCATTTCCTGCTGCAGGGGTAGCTTTCTCTCTTCTCGATCCAAGACGTAGTTTTTCAAGGAGCTTGGTGACATACTTGGTGTCAGGACGGACAAACAACTTTCCGTCTTCGTAGCTGTACCTTCTCTTGAGAAATCGCACAGACTGCTTGGAAAATCCATTGCGATAATCTTCTTCTGTCAGAAAAGGTCCTTCTACTTGTAGCTTCACTTTCTTCGCCAAGGCTTCGAGGACGGGCTTCACCACTGCTGCTTTTCCTGCTACTTGAAGGTCATCGACATGTACGATGCAAACGGATACGACCTTGCCGTTCTTGATCAAGCGAAACAACGCTGGGTTCGCGATGCTTTTCTCATAGCCTTCTTGCTGCAAAAGTTCTGCACAAAATTCGCTCCACAGAAGACTAGCATCTCTTTGTCCAGGAAGGACACGACCAAGTCGCCAGCATTTGGCTTCCATTCCATGTACTGCTTGACTTCCTTTTCCTCGTGGAATCTTGCAGTGTACAGGTCTCTTCTGGGGAACCTGCAAAAATGCATCTTTGATGTCAAGCGACCAAATACTCCATCGATTCGCCAATGCCAAAATTGGAATCAGCTTCG
Source organism: Symbiodinium natans (assembly GCA_905221605.1). Classification (NCBI taxonomy): domain Eukaryota; class Dinophyceae; order Suessiales; family Symbiodiniaceae; genus Symbiodinium; species Symbiodinium natans. Next base: position 51,270 of record CAJNDS010002334.1, read on the forward strand.
TCAACGACGGAGAGGTAGCTGGGCTGAAAACATCTTCTCGCTTCGAGTTGTTATACTCTCTTGCTACCAGCCTTGCTCTTCTCTGCCAGCATCTTCGTGGCTTCAGGGCTTCATGAGGAACTTCTTGTTGCCCTTCAGGGATTTCGTTCTCGCAGATGACGTTTTCTGACTCTCGAAATCTCCAGTCGAAAACCAGCTTCGTTGTCAACCAAACAACTTCTTTGCTCTCTTCTTGCTCCATGGGCACCTCTTCTATGACACCCATCTTTGTCAATCTGGAAACTTCTTTTCCTGCTGCGGCATCGTCAAAGATCTCGAGGTCTTCTTCTGCGAGTTGAGGAGGTCCTGCTTCCTCTGAGAAGAAACTTTCTGGAAGGACTTGAACTTCTTCTTGTTGCTCTTCATCGCTCCATTCATCTTCTGTCTCAAAGTCACCAGCTTCACTGCCTGCAAAGCAATCTTCTTCTTCGTCCGACCTCTCATCATTGTCGGGCATTCTTTCTGCTCTCATCACCGAAGACGATGCTCCAGGTCCAAACCTGGGAAGCTCAACTCTTGTTCTTGGGATCTTGCTTGGTGAACCAACACATTCGAAGTCTGGTCTGCTTTCTCGATCCATCTTTGCTTCTTCAGGAACTTCTTCTCCTTCATCTTCATGCTCGGAAACCATATCTGCAAGAGGATCATGCTCATCATGAACAAGCTCAAACTCTTGAAGCATTTCTTCTGCATCTCTTCTTGCTTTCTCCTCATCACTTGTTGGAGGATCAGAGGCGGCTTCGTCTGCAACCTCATCTTCAAGGATCTTTCGTTCTTCACCTGCTGCAACTGCTGGAAGAACAATTTGTGGAGAAACCAATCTTTTCTGAGGTAGTACTCGGCTGCCAAGCGTGTTGTTCTTGATTGACCAAGTGAAAACGTTCACGCTGCTGATGGCCTTCGCGTCGTAAGCTTCACCAACTGGTCTCGCACTTCTTGATGCGTGAATGCCATCGCTCTGGAAAGTAAGCCACATTCCAGATTCAGTCTTGCCGAGGAACACTCCGAACGTCCACAAACGGTCACCTTTGCGCTTCGGTCTCAAGCGTTTCACCATAATCGTGCTTGCAAATGGTACGAGTTCTCCTCGATATGGTTGACCTGTCATGAATTCATACGGCGTCTTTCCTGTTGCTGAGGACCGATGAAAACGGTTGAGTAGCCATGCAGAGTGTCGCATTGCCCACGACATTAGTGGGTGTTTATGGCTAAGAGGAAGTTCTGTCTTCACTCTGACCTCATCCAGGATACAATTCGCATGCCTTCTGACTGTTTGGACTGCACGTTCGGCCAAACCATTGCTTTCGTGATCATGGGGTACACTTGAAAGAAGTGTAGTGCTCAGGCCATGCGCTCCACGCATCTTCTGGAGTGCAATCTTCAAGCTTCTGCAAACACCTTCATTGTCTGCCTTCACATTGATTTCTGAGCACCCAAGCTGTAGTGTAGCTGTAGTCAGCGCTTCTGTCATGTGCCTCAGCGCATCTGCGCCTCCTCTTCTTGCTACGGGCACGGCGACGAACCACTTGGACCACGCATCATTCGCGATCAGCGTGACCATGGGCTGCGCCTCAGAGCTGCTCGTTGATGTGTACGCAAAGTCGAAACAGAGTGTTGACTTGCTGCTTTTTTCAGCGGGGGAGCGAGTCAATTCGCTCTTCCGATGCTGATTTTCTGTCGCCCGTGTGGCGACGCAAATGCTCACACCAGCCAGCAAATGGCAGGTGCGTCAGGTTGTGTAGCATCACTTCCTGCTCATTGGGGCGTTCTTCGCGCTTCCTCATCAGCGGCGCGACCTGCGCTTCATACTGCCTGCGCCCAAGGGCTAGGCTGTCTGCCGCTTCGCGCTCCTGAGCTGCGCGAGACAAGCGCTTCAGCATCTGTTCTTTGCTGCCACTGCTTGGTACTTCAAATTCGCGACAAAGTTGACGCAAAATCTGCACGCTGCTATTCTTGCTGTACTCATAGCCATCGTAGGTGAACACAAGAGAATCTCGTTCAACTTCACCTCGAGGGGCTTCTTCCATCTGCACATCTTCTGGGAGGAAACTTTTCTTTTCTTCTTCAAGCTTCTGTCTCTTTGCCTCTTGCTCTTGCGCACTGCTTCTTCGATCTTCACGAACAGGTTCTTTAAGACGAAATCTGGTCTGACCATACCACGGCAAAGCAAATGCTTCTTCAGGAGGTTCTGTGTCTTTGCTCCAATCATCTTCGTCTTCATACAAATTCGTGGCATAGACACACTCGCCAATACTGTACTCGTGGGACGCGCTTCTCCATTATGTTACACATTACTCACGTCCCAAATTGTGCGGCACCAAAACGTGCATAAAATTGCGCCTCCAAGAAAGTGGGCATAAACTCAACTCACACATAAAAATATCTCAATCGAATGAAAAGAGAAGCGAATCGAATCAATACATTCCAGAGCCTCTTTTTCTTCACGAGAAGGTGGCGGCGAGTCTCAAGCACCAGTACCAAAAGATGGGCGTGAGAGTACGCAGGGCGTCTCCCCCCCACTGGGCTTGGTACTGTACAAATTAAATGGGTCGGGTGGGTGGGTAACTGAAAATCTAACGGGGCTGACCACTGAGACTGAGAAGCGAGCGCGGAGCAAGCATGAACCATCACAAGGAAGAAATTGTGCAAACTCACAGATACTGAAAACAAAATATCGGAATATCAGAAAACCGAAAAACATCACCGAGGCATAAAAGCCAGCATGACAAGAAGTAAATCACAACCAGCCCACCCCCCCCTCAGTCGTCCCCCTCCGTACAGCTCAACAGGGCGGAGCCCGGTATCGCCTGTACTCGTCGGACGCGCTTCTCCATTATGTTACACATTACTCACGTCCCAAATTGTGCGGCACCAAACGGTGCATAAAATTGCGCCTCCAAGAAAGTGGGCATAAACTCAACTCACACATAAAAATATCTCAATCGAATGAAAAGAGAAGCGAATCGAATCAATACATTCCAGAGCCTCTTTTTCTTCATGAGAAGGTGGCGGCGAGTCTCAAGCACCAGTACCAAAAGATGGGCGTGAGAGTACGCAGGGCGTCTCCCCCCCCCAACGGCGATCACCAGGCCGTCTTTTGGTGCTTCTGCTTCTTTCGAGGGTGCTTGTCAGTGCGCACCATCTGAGCCGCTTTGCGCGAAGACTCGAACTGCATTTTGGTCTCCCAAAGTTCAGACAAAATCCCTAGGGGAAGATCTGAGAAGCTGAGACTGACACGATGCTGTGCTGAAAAGGAGGTGAAAACTTCATTAGTGAGCTGATCTGCCAAAACGTTCTCATCCCGAGGCTTCCAATTAAGTGACAACGTCAACCCGGCTGCCATCAACAGGTCGGAAAGCTGGATGTTCACCAACATCAGTGGCCATTTGGTCGTTGAGAGCTTACGCCGCAAGGCCTCATTGCCACGGTTGTCTGTAGCTGCCGTCACATTCACTGGGAGGCGACGCTGGCGAAAGGTGGGCTGCAACCAACCGAATGCAAACAACGCAGCTAGCGTCCCCAAAAGCTCTGCTGAAGCTGAGGCCCACTGCGAACCCCCCTTTTCGTCGAAGAGGTACGGCGCCTCATTAGGACCCAACTTCAAAGAGAACCACTTAGCATCCTTCGGAGCCTTTCCTAAACTTTCCCAACCTCCCAGCACTACAAAACCATCTGCACATTTCGCATCGGTATGGAAAGTGGTGTCGTGGTCGTGGTTGGCAGTTTCCGAGCAGTAGTTGTAGAAGAGAGAGAGAAGTAGTGGAAGCAGTGTTCGTCGCAGCAGCAGTAGCAGTACTGGTACATCAGCAGCACAATGGGCCGGTATTGCGTGCGATTCAGCTGTTCGTTGCATCAGGTAAGCAAAACCTCCGTCAAAAAGGCAGTAGATGTAAAGTTGGTGAGACTAGGTCAAGCTTGCCATGTCGTCGACTTGTTTACAGTACAGACATTGCATTCAAAGAAGGCCAGACACTCCACGGGAGTCGCACCTAAGAAGTTAAAATGCCCCGAGTATGCTCCCTTCAGGTGGCCTCATTCAGTTGTGCTAAACGATCTAGACCAGGCTAGATGGCAAAAATCTCATTGAGTGAATTGGCAGTGGTAGTCGTAGAAATGGTCGAAGTCGCAGTCGAAGTCATCGTCGTCGTAAAAGTGGAAGTGGTAGTGTCGTCAGTGGCAATGAGTGCTGCTAGACCTTGGACATGAATGGTTTGCGATTGTGACAAAGGTGAGAAGAAGGATTGCTCGACATGGGTGTCCACCAACATCGTCTTGTTCTGAGGCCTCTTGCTTTGTCTTTGTTGGTTTTGCTAATCTGCTCGTTTCACTCTGTCGCAATAGACCGGCCTATTGTGCAGCTGATGCGGTAAAGGGACGTCCGCTTTTAAAACAAAAAGAGTAAAAGTGGAAGTGGAATTGGTGGTTTCAGAGTTTGAAGTTTAGGTTGAAACTTCAGATTGGTTCCAGCTTGCGAGTGAAAGGTTTTCCCAGCAAACAAAGCGGGAGAGTTCTTCGCACCCTTTTGCCGTTAGGCAAAAAATCCAAGTGTTGTGTGTGGTTGAGGGGACTGGGGGTTTGGGCTTTAGGTTCTTGAGGGTCCCAGCAACCTGTCACAGGCTTGATGCAAAAGGCTCTTAAGGGTTTAGGGCCGTTTAGGACTGTTTCGGGTTTGGGTTGTTCAAGCTTAGGGTTGTTAGGCTTGAGGGTTGTTGAGGGTTTAGGGTTGTTGAAGGCTTAGGGTTCAGGTTGTTGAGGGTTTAGGGTTGTTGAGGGTCGAGGTCTTTTGTGTTTTTTTCCGTCCTGCACAGCTGGGCGAATCTGAGGGCTGCTTTGGGTTTAGGGTTGTCTAGGGGTGAGAGCTGTTTACGGTTTAGGGTAGGGTTTGGGGCGCTTTGGGGTTTAGGGTGGTTCAGGATCTAGGTTGGTTTCGGCCTTCTGGTGGCTTATGGTTTAGGGTGGTTTAAGGGTTTTGGGTGGCAGGGATTAGGGCTACTAAGGGTTTAGGGTGGTTGGCGTTTCAGGGCTGTCTAGGGTTTAGGGTGGTTTAGTCTTCAGGTTTCCGGCATGGAGCCATGAAGTCTAGAGGTTGCAACAAACGAGGGTTAAGAAATGTTAAAGACACATATTCTGTTTAACTTTTGTTAAGCCCTAGCTCCTCTCCCTATTCTTGCAGAACCGCTGTCCTAACGACTCGCGCAACGAGCCAACAGTTGCGAATCAAGCAAATTCTGAGCACATAGTCTCACACGTTTCACGGGGGTTCCTAGTTTCTGCACTTGAATTGCACCGCAACTTCCGAGCAGAGATTCCTCCTGCTTGCAAACCTGCAGCTCGAGCAGGGAAACCAAAACAGAGAAGTCGGGGCGAAGCTTCCTCGCCCCTTCACCCAGCAGTCAGACTAATCATTCCCCTACCCCAAAAAAAAGGGCACCAACTCGGAACGGCGCGGTGTACTGGAAGTGCCGGGACAGAATCCAAACAGCTTCAGGGGCAGGCAAGGACGCCCACAGCCATGCATGAATATCCACAACTGTTCACACACTCGCTCGCTGTGGGCAGGGAAAATGCAAGGGCGCCGAACAACAAGAAGACCCACAGGTAGATAGAAGAAAGGCAGCGACACGTTGCGAAAAGCATGGCTGTCCCACGCTTCAGCTTTGAAAGCCCTGCCATGCAACGTGCCAGGAACCCGTAGCAGATGCAACATGGCACTTTTCTTGGCCGTCACATCCGAGCAAGACTGGCTTGCAAAAGTGTATAGATTACCTGACTTCATCGCATAAAGCAGTATTCCAATCGGCTTGAGCAGGCCATCACGCCCTCGCACCTTCCAGAAATATTGGAGGGATTGGCGAAATCCGTGGCCAGACAATTTTCCGCCGCTTGTGTAAATTCGAGGGGCTTGGCAACTGAACCGAAACAAATTCGAACCGAGCCAGGACCATGCGTAGAAAAAACACGTGAGTTTTGCAATTTGATGGACGAACATCGGCAGCTGGATTCTGCCGATCCAAACAATCAAGATGTTCAACCACGAAGTGTTCAAGCATGGGTGCAAGAGGTTGAATAGTTGATGTGTCTTCGTCGGCATCAAAGGGGATATGCCTTTGTCTCATGAGTTTTGCGACTGGAAATTCAGTGCCCTTGTGGTTGTTCATCTCATTTTCAAGCACGTTCTGTTTATTTACGCAAACGATTCCATGTGAACTCGGCCATGCGAGCCCGCGGCCTGTCCTGGGCACGGTTGGTTGCGACAGGCTGTGAGCCATGTTTGAGGTTGCATAAGACTTATGTCGGTTATGTCAGAGAAACATGCAGGGTTCGCATGAATGTGCACCCTTGTGAGGTAGGTCTTTGGTTGCTCGCAAGTGTTCTGGCCGTGGCCACAGCGCACCGTCCAGTTTCAACAAGTATGAAGGCAAGATTGCGAAGGCATTTTTATGCAGGGGCTCATTTTGTCCCGTGAGCAGGGATGGTTGCCGCATTGCATTTTGTTTGTTTTCGTTTAGTGCAACTATTCAGGTTCTGCGGCGCCGCAGAAGCAACACAACAAGGCTTTGTGATATGAGATTTTGTGAAAAGGGCAAGTTGTCCACACAGTCCGGGCTGTAACAGAAACGGATTTAGGGCTGGGTTGCAAGCCCGAAGCCTTCGACTCTTGCTTCCTTAGCCTCAGAGTGAAACATCATTTGCCGCTGCATGCAAGGCACCTGAGCCACCGGAAATATTTTTGCCAGGACCCCGGCCGTGGTTCTCCTTGGACTTCAGGGCTTGGGTTTGGATTTCTTGAGTACTGGTCAAGTTAGGTGTTTTGAATATGTTGAGATGTCTCCAGTCCGGAATGGCTTGTTGATTACCATATTGGCACATTGGTACAAGGCCACACCACCTCCTCCCGCCGAGAGCTGAGTTTGAAGTTTGAGCCCTTGGAATTTGGAGATGTTGCAGATCTTGCAAAACCAGGATCTTTAGACTTGGAACCAAGGTGGGGTTCGCCCATCTTTTACTTTGCCGTGGTGGCAGCCGGCACCTTGAACTCTCATATTACATGCTCTTCAACTCTTCAACATCTCGATGAAGATGAGGTGCCACTCCTGTGCATATACAACGACATGCAGGATTCTGGGATTTCGCGTTGAAGCAGCCCAGTTCTGCGGCACTGAACTCGAATGCAGTAGCTCGTGACTGTTGCGTTGAGAGTCGGCAAGGTTGCTCTTTGTGTGTTTCCGCAATGAATCCACTGCTGCAACCATGCAATCGTGCATTTGTTTTGCCTTTCGGGCAGGACTCCAAGCTGGAGGAAGTTAACAAAGCCATGCGGGAGGTGACTCGCTCGATGGCTGTTGCTTCTGAAATTAGTACATGACGCGGTGGTAGCATGTTTCATCACTTCTCTGACCTGCGCAGTGCACTTTCGAAGTGTCGAAGTGTCCCTTCCCAGCACAGCAATCTCGGAGTCATAGGGGTCAGAGTTTTTCCTGGCAAGTTGCAACTCATCATCGCCAATCCTGAGTCAGGAGCGGCTGAAGCGACGCGAGCGGCAGTCAACAGATGCCTCTGAGTAAGGAAAAGGGGGCACCCGGAATCAGTCTATAGTCTCTACTATCGAGCCACAGAGGGTTGCCTCAGGGGAGTGTTGTGTACATGCAAAATTCGAACCTGAAAATTTTGAAGCTCAAAATGCAAGTCGTAGAGTGCGTTTGATGGCTTTTGGACTTTTCGGACGGGGTGTAGCTTGTGTGAGTTGTGCTAGCAAATCGGTCGTGGTGGAAAAGCGTGCAGGCTGAAATGATCGCAAAGAAAAGAAACAAAAGACAAGGCACCGATAACTTCATTGCTCGCTGCAGCGGTTTCTCTTAATCAAAATCGAGCCCCCGAAACCTGACCGTCAAGGCAAGGACAAAAGGACACTCCAGTAGGGCAGCGAGGTCAAAGCGGGGGGGGGGGGTGGGGGGGTGGGTGGCTTAAATAGGGTTTATTTGGAAGCTGGCAATCGGGTTTTCTTATAGCCATACACGTTTCCACGAGGGTACGCTGCTGTCACGTCAGTCGTACTATGGTGGCTTCAGGAACAAGAACCAGGTAGTTCCTCTTTTCTCTTCTCTTTTTCTCCTCAACCCTAAAGTCGAAGGCTCTCGTGAACAGGAGAAGAGAAGGGAGAGAAGGAGGGAGAGAAGGAGGGAGAGAAGGAGGGAGAGATAAGAGGAACACAGTTTTAATGGAAAGAGCCAAGAAAAGAATAGAAGAGATATGAAAAAAGGAGAAGGGGAGACAAAACAAGGCGCAAAGAAGATGGCACTCTTCTTTATCTATGCTCTCCCTTATCTCTCCCTTCCCTCTGTCTTTTTTAAATAAGAAAAACAAAAAGACAGAATTATGAAAAGGAGAAGGGTTAGGAAAAGAGCCGAAGAGATAGGCCGAGAAGAGTGATATGATGAAGTACGCTCAAAGGTCCGCGCACAAGGAGTCACCTTCTGCTTACCCTTCCACTGCTTCATTTTACAAGCTACTTTCTTGTGTTTTATCAGTTGAAGTTAACAGGAAACAGAAGGAGAGAAGGGAAAGGGAAGTGAGAGAGGAGAGAAAACAAGGAGGCCATTTTAAATTTCTGGAAGGGTACTGAAAAGAAGAGAAGAGACAAGAAACAAGGAGACAACAAGGCGCAAAGCAGATGGCACTCTTCTTTGTCTATCATCTCTCCCTTCCTTGTCTCTCACTTTTCCCTCTATAATTAAACAAGACAAGACGATTCTTGCTCTTCGCAGACAGGTGCCCTCTCTCCTCCCCCCTTGCCCTGATTTTGCTTGCTTTCTGAAACGACGAGGAAAACAACACACAGAAAGAGAGGAAAGGGAATGAAACAATAGGCAGTGGAGCTCTTCAATGTCTTTCCCTATCGTTTTTCTACTTTTTCTTTTTCATTCAAAATGGAAAAGAAGCTTCCTTTTGTGTGTTTTGGAGATTTAAAGGAGAATAAGAGAAGAGAAGGGAGAGAGAAAGGAGGAGAGGAGTTATCAAAAGGAATGCAATATTAATGGGAAGACGCAATGAAAAGAATGGAAGAGAAAGAAAGGAAGACAGGAGAGGGAGGTGCAAAAATAAGGCAAAGAGAAGATGGTGCCGTTTTCATCTTATCTGTCGGTTTTATCTTTCTCTTCTCTGGTTCTTCTCCCTTTGAAATAAAAAACAAACGGAAGGACAATGAACATGTAAAGGAACCCGTTTTCGTTTTCCGTTTGGGCACAAGGAAAAGAACAGAGGCGATAGGGCGAGAGGAGGGGTTTGCTGAAGCATGGGGAGGGTCTACGGGCAAGGAGCCAACTCCGCCCACTTCCCCTCATCCATTGAAAGAGGAAAAGAAAGAACGGCCTCCATTCCCCTCTTATTCTTCCTTTCTTGCGTTTTTGTCGCTTAGAGGGGAACAGGGGAAGAGGAGGCAGAGAAGGAGAGAGATTGCATTTTCAATGGGAAGAGCAAAGAAAAGAATAGAAGAGAGATGTATAGAGAAGAGGGAGAGACAAAACAAGGCGCAGATAAAATGGCACTCTTCTTTATCTATCCTCTCTCCCTTGTCTCTCCCTTCCCTCCTCTTTTCGAAATGAGAAAAACAAAAAGGAAGAACTATGAGAAGGAGAAGGGTAAGAAAGGAACAGAAGAGATAGGCCGAGAGGAGGAATATGATGGAGTATTCTGGAAAGGTCCACGCGCAGGGAGTCACCCTCTGCTTACCCTTCCACTGCTTTGTCATATGAGTTCCTTTCTTGTGTTTTATCAGTTAAAAGGAAGCAGAAGAGAAGGGAAAGGGGAGTGAGAGAGGAAAGATAACAAGGATGCTATGTTTCTGGAAGCGTGCTGCAAGGAATAGAAGAGACAGGAAGCAAGGAGACGGAATCCCAAAAGAAGGCGCAAAGCTGTACATATCATCTTTCCCTTGTCTCTCCTTATTCCCTTTCGAATTAGCAAAAACCATTTTTGCTCTTCACAGATAGGTTCTCTCTCTCTCTCTCCTCTTCAGGAAATCCCCTTTCCCTGATGTTGCTTTTTGAAGCGAGTAAGAAAAATAGCAGATAAGAAGAGGAAAGGGAGTGACCAAGTAAAATGAGGAGTTCTTCAATTTCCCTCCTATCTCTTATGTTACTTTTCTTCTTGTGGGGTGTCCCTTTTCCTCCCTTGAAGATGCAGAAAACGATTGAAGAGGGCACCCGTTCCATCGCCCATATGTAGGTAGGGAGAGAATCATGAGCATCAGCTGGGTTTGCTGCCAATCCAAAATGGGCGTCCCTTTTAGTCGCGTTCTGTGTCTTCAAACGAGCAAAAGGGACACCCTCAGTGTTTTCTTTTGGGTGTCCTTTTTTCTCGCTTGAAGATGCAGACAACGATCCAAAAGGACACCCGTTGGAGGGAGCGAGAGAGAGAAAGAGAGAGAGAGAGAGAGAGAGAGAGAGAGAGAGAGAGAGAGAGAGAGAGAGAGAGAGAGAGAGAGAGAGAGAGAGAGAGAGAAGGAGAGAGGAGATATACAAAGGATTGCATTTTTAATGGGAAGAGCAAAGAAAAGAAATAGAAAAGAGATGAATAGAGAAGAGTGAGAGACAGAACAAGGCGCAGAGAAGATGGCACTCTTCTTTATCTATCCTCTCTCCCTTGTTTCTCCCTTCCCTTTTTCTTTTCGAAATGAGAAACACAAAGGAAGAACTATGAGAAGGAGAGGGGTAAGGAAAGGAACAGAAGAGATAGGCCGAGAGGAGGAATATGATGGAGTACTATGGAAAGGTCCACGTGCAGGGAGTCACCCTCTGCTTACCCTTCCACTGCTTTATCATATGAGTTCCTTTCTTGTGTTTTATCAGTTAAAAGCAAGCAGAAGAAGAGAAGTGAAAAACAAAAAATGAGCCCAAAATCTTAGGGACCAGGGCTTGCGATTTGACTCTTGAAGCCCAAAACCCCCCAAGGTCGGCTTGCGATTTGACGCTTTGGAGCAAAAAAGCAAAAATTGAGCCCAAAATCTTAGGGACCAGGGCTTGCGATTTCACTCTTTTGAGCAAAAAATGAGCCCAAAATCTTACGGACCAGGGCTTGCGATTTCACTCTTTTGAGCAAGAAATGAGCCCAAAATCTTACGGACCAGGGCTTGCAATTTGACTCTTTGTAGCAAAAATTGAGCCCATAACTTTACGGACCAGGGCTTGCGATTTGACTCTTTGCAGCACAAATGGACCCCAAAATCTTTGGGACCAGGGCTTGCGATTTTACCCTTTGGCGCAAAAATTGTGCCCAAAGGGCTTGCGATTTTACTCTTTGGCGCAAAAAAATAGCCCAAAATCTTAGGGGCCAGGGCTTGCGATTGGTTTAACTAATTTAAATAATTGGGGGCCGCCAAATATTTAAATTACTTAAATTTTTTCAATTATTTAGCTTCCCCGAATTTAAAAATAATAAATAATTTACATATTGTAAATCGTGGAAGGGGCTGACTGGCCCCTTCCGGGGGAGGCCCGGCCTCGTGCGAAGGGACCAGCCTTAAGACGAAGAACTTGTTTGACCCCTCGAGGGGCCCAGCCTTAAGACCAAAACCTGTTTGACCCCTCGAGGGGCCCAGCCTTAAAACCCAGAACGCTTTGACCCGTCGAAGGGCCAGGCCTTAAGACCAACAACTGTTTGACCCCTCAAGAAACCCAGCCTTAAGACGAAGAACTTGTTTGACCCCTCGAGAGGCCCAGCCTTAAGACCAAAAACTGTTTGACCCCTCGAGGGGCCCAGCCTTAAAACCCAGAACGCTTTGACCCCTCGAAGGGCCCAGCCTTAAGACCAACAACTGTTTGACCCCTCGAGGGGCCCAGCCTTAAGACCAACAACTTTTTGACCCCTTGAGGGGGCCAGCCTTAAGACCCGGAGCGTTTTGAACCCTCGAGGGGCCCAGCCGTAAGACCATTTTAATTCCGAAAGGGGTGTTTCGGATTTAAATTATGTAATTGTGGGAAGGAGGGGGGAAGCTGGTCCTGCTCCCCACCTCCCCTTTTCGGATTTAAATTATTTAAATTATTTAAATTATTTAAATGATTTAAATTATTTAAATGATTTAAATTATTTAAATTATTTAAATTATTTAAATTATTTAAATTATTTAACTTATTTAACTTATTTAAATTATTTAAATTATTTAAATTATTTAAATTATTTAAATTATTTAAATTATTTAAATTATTTAAATTATTTAAATTATTTAAATTATTTAAATTATTTAAATTATTTAAATTGTTTAAATTATTTAAATTATTTAATTCCTTGCCCCAGACCCCCCAGAAACGATAACAGGGTCTATTTGGAAGTTGGCTCTTGTAAATAAGTATACGTTTTGGGGCCTTATTTCCTCTTTACAACCCGAGTCTCAGCTTCCAAATAGACCCTATTTAAGCTGCACACGGGGTGGGGGGGGGGTGGGGGGGGGGGTGGGGGGGGTAGGAGCCACCAGGTTTTGGGGGGGGGTTTTGGGGGGGTTTTGGGGGGGGTTTTGGGGGGGTTTTGGGGGGGTTTGGGTGTTTTGGGGGGTGGTTTTGGGGGAGGTTTTGGGGGGGTTTGGGGGGGGTTTTGGGGGGGTTTGGGGGGGTTTGGGGGGGGTTTGGGGGGGGTTTTGGGGGGGTTTTGATCCGGGTCTGCTTGTTCCAGACGCTTCTCGGCAGGAAGCCGAGGCGAATATTATTGTTATTGGTGAGTGTGTACAGGGTTCCTTATACATAATGGTATGTGTAGATATTGGGTGTCTTGTTGTGGGGGAGCAGCGTCCGTCGGAAAACGCCGGCGTCAGTACGTAAAACTTTTCCTGTAAAACGCCACGGCTGAGGCCGAAAACGGAACAACGTAGGGGGCGAGTCCGAAAACAAACAGGCGCTTTCAGAAAAACGAAAGCCTCATGCGAAAAACCTTCTGATGTGGCTTCTTTTTCATGGCCTGATATCGGATAAAATTCGAAAAGAAGCCGGCGCATTCAGAAGAAACCAAAAGCTTCATTGATAAAACCAACTGACGCCGGACATGTCTTGCCAATCGGACTTCAATTCAGCTTCGAAACTTACCCTGGGGAAGGGATGTGTATTGCGTTTATTCAGCATTTAGGAGGGATGCACGCGTTACGCTAAGGTCTCGTTGTATGAGATGTCACACACTGAGTGTTTTGGCCTTGGACCATTGGAGCTTACTGGTATGAAGAGGGTGCAGGTGGTAGTAGAAGACAGGGGTGTGTATGAATTCCAAACCCTAAACCCTAAATGTCAGGGACATGGTTGTATTTTGTCGGTACTTTGCATAAGGTTCCTCGGACGCATTCCTGACCCAATGTGCGAAGCCGCTTGCTTGTCGGCGATGTGCATTGAAAACGCAAATCGCCACACTCAGTAGCGGTAGGAGCTGAAAGCAGCGAACTTTGTGGCTCGACGACATCGACAGGACTTGTAGCATGACCGTGCCCACATGTCTAAAACATGAATTGTTTGAATTGTTATATGTCCAGACTGAACTCCTGTAGTCTCAACCCAGATTGCAAAAGGGTTGAGGGCGCAAGGACCCCCGGAAAAAAAGAAACACGACACCCGAAGTCCCCAATGCCGCGCCAACCCCTCAAATCCCCAGGTGTGTTTGTGCGCGGGTGTGTGCGTGCGCTCGTGTTTGCTTGCGTGCGTGCGCGCGATCGCGTGCGTGCGTACGTTTTCGCACGAGCCTCTTCAGTTTATGATTCATGTTTTTCCGACCGGCGCCTTTGTTGTTCGGATTCGGGCTTCCCGACTCAATCGCCAAATGACCAAACTTTTCTTTTCCTCCGGTCGTGGTTGCCTTCGCACGTTCGAAGCTTCTCGCGTTTTCGCATTGAGCCTTTTCGTTTTACGGCTCGCGATGTTTTGATTGGCGCCTTTGTTATTCGGATTCGGGCTGCTTCCGGACAGACGCGATTGACCAAATGACCAAACTTTTCAGCGGTTGCGGTTACGTTCGTGTGTTCGAAGCTTGTTACGTTTTCGACACATTGACGTCTTTGTATTTCCGGGTTGAAATTTTTTTGGAGGACTTTTACTCAGCGTGTCTGCGTTAATTTCTGATTCAGCCTCCGTGTCTTGCAGGCTGCTGCCCTCATGTTTTCTGATTTAGGCGTTTGCGTGTTCTGAATACGTCTTTCCGTTTTCTGATTGAAGCTTTCCGCTTTGCCGTTTCTCCGACTCAGCTCTCACCCCTTGTTGTGGATACTAGTAATAATATGAGCCCCACTCAAGTCCCTCTTTTTCGATTGTCTCGCATCATCCGCATTTGGCGATGGGTGTGATGTCTTGCGTCAAGGATAGGAGCGTGCCGATCACGATTGGGCAACGTGAAAGCTTTGGCACTTTAGCATGCCATGTTCGGAGCAACTCAATTCTGGAACCCATGGGTGTCTCTGCTCACCAAGCAGAACCCCGGACACTCTGACAACGCTTCAGTTAGAGCTCGCAATGTGTTTCGTAGCTTTACAGGACGAGTGCATTGTAGCCAATGCTAGGGTGCAGCCATGCCATGGCCTATATGACTTCTGACCGGCCGTTTGTCTTTTGTGCAACCTCGCTCGCAAGCCGCATTGTCTTGCAAAAGTTGGGGCTTGCAGTGACCGCTCCTTTGCATGTGCCCAAGGCAAGAACGATCTTTGTGGATATCAATAAAGAAGGCTGAAAGCAACAAAGCGAGACCTCATGTAATTCGTCTCGACAACACAGCCGCCTACAAGAGGCTTATATCAAGGGCTCCGTTCATCTGCCTGAATGTGAAAGGGGAGGTGCGCACATCAAGGGGCACAAGCCCAACAGCTTACTTGCAAGGTGTTTTCCAAACTGCTCAGGTCTGCGTATGCCGACGTCCATGGTAGCTGTAACTCTTAAGTTGTTGCTTCCAGCACTTCTAACACATTCTTTAATCAGCCTTTTGCAGCTGCGAGAGGGCGTGTTCTGATATTTTCCAGTTAAGATGCTTGCCCAGATCATTCCTTGCTGTGACCAGTGCTTTGCGACGTGCTCTGCGATTCTCTGCGCATAAGCACGGTGCAATGTATGCTCCGCAATCGCCAGTGTGCGAACGACCAACGCTGTCATTGGTTGAGGGAACATGCATCTGCACTGTAAACACTGTAGACTGTTCCTTGGGCTCTTTGAAGCCAGAGCAGGATCTTTGGGGTACACGCTGCAGTTCTCGCGATGCCTGCATCAGAGTTGTGCAGTCTCTTCCCTTTTGTGCTGCGGTTGCTGCGTTGAAGCCAGAAAGGTGAGTGTCAGCAACATGACGTTGCATCGAGGCAGCTTGTGCCTTCAACCTTTACGCCTGAGAGTGACAGAGAGTGCCTGTCACCTTCAGGATGATGTGCTCGAATCACCACACAGGATGGCTTGAAGGCCAGTTCATAAAAACACTCAGAAGCGACGAGGCCATTAACAGCAGCTTGTTTAATGCTGTGATATCGATGGCGAACATGGCCAGCGAGCTGACCGATGCCGTCATACCACTGCGAGTCCAGAATGCCCGCATCTTCAGGACATCCAAAGTTGCCAGGGCAGATGTTGCATGCTCCCTCTGTGGTGTCGTCAATGTCGTCTGCACTGCTCAGTAGGTCTGTGAAGCTAGATCGGGATCCCGCATCTTTGGTGTAATGCCTGCATCTACGTCCGAGTTGTGGCAGTGCTCTCGGGGCAGTATCCTCCCTTTGTGACGGCGTGCTGCGGCGCTTCTTGGCGGAGGCGCGAAGGCTGTTGCGCCCTTTGAGGCCACTGTGTGCGGAGACCGCCATCGCAAGGTGCAGCTCGGCTGTAGGCCTGTGCAAAAGGAGCAGGCGTCGCCTGCAGCCGTTCATATTCTCGGACCTGATGTGGCCAAGCAGGCGCAGCTGCTGCTGCCACAGGAGCTTGGACCAGCATGCCGAATCCGAAGTGGCCGCTGCCGCCTATCAGGTCCAGGCAGCATGCTTTTGCCGGTGCATCGGTGCATCACAAAGCATTGCTTCCAGGGCAGGCCGCGTCCGTCTCGACAGAGCAGGTGCGGCTTAGTGCAACTTCCAGCATGCCAGAGCCGCACGACGGCCGGCGGCAGCTCGGTGCTGATTCTGGACACGGGCCGTATGTCGGGTGCCATCATGCTTTACATTGCGAAAGGTGACTACCTCCGAAACCTGCCTACTCTATACCCGAAGCACGAATCCAACAGTTTGCCTGAGGGCGAGTCGGCAGCTGCTGGCAACAGGAGCTGGGCACCTCGGACCCCGTACTCATCAAGCTTTTCATTAAAAGCCCAGTACGATTGTAGCCTGCCTCCTGTGAGACGTATGCTGGATCGGCGCTCCGCTGCTGGATAGCTTTGTGCAGACGTCCGAAGTACACTTAGATTTTTTCACGAGCGGGAGCAGCCGTGCATCTAGCTGCTTCCTGAGAGCGGCGCACGGTACATCACAAGCTGGCAAAGGCGATGTTCTGATGCAGCTCAAATGATCTCAGATGGAAACCCGGGCAGCTGAATGACCAGCTTCAGGATGTCTTCATACCGCTTCGAGTTCGCCATGCTACCGGTGTGAGATGCATAGGAAGCTGAAGGGGCTGTGATTGCACGGTCGCCGTAGTCAAGTCAAGCATTGGGGCCTAGGGCTAGCTCAGTGGGCTCCATGAAGCTGCAACAGAATCAGTTGCGGGCTGTTGAGTCAGTTTTCGTGAGAGATTTGCAGCTGATTCCTGTGTCCATATCTTGGAGCGGCACCCTCCCTTTGTGACGGCGTGCTGCGGCGCTTCTTGGCGGAGGCGCGAAGGCTGTTGCGCCCTTTGAGGCCACTGTGTGCGGAGACCGCCATCGCAAGGTGCAGCTCGGCTGTAGGCCTGTGCAAAAGGAGCAGGCGTCGCCTGCAGCCGTTCATATTCTCGGACCTGATGTGGCCAAGCAGGCGCAGCTGCTGCTGCCACAGGAGCTTGGACCAGCATGCCGAATCCGAAGTGGCCGCTGCCGCCTATCAGGTCCAGGCAGCATGCTCTTGCCGGTGCATCGGTGCATCACAAAGCATTGCTTCCAGGGCAGGCCGCGTCCGTCTCGACAGAGCAGGTGCGGCTTAGTGCAACTTCCAGCATGCCAGAGCCGCACGACGGCCGGCGGCAGCTCGGTGCTGATTCTGGACACGGGCCGTATGTCGGGTGCCATCATGCTTTACATTGCGAAAGGTGACTACCTCCGAAACCTGCCTACTCTATACCCAAAGCACGAATCCAACAGTTTGCCTGAGGGCGAGTCGGCAGCTGCTGGCAACAGGAGCTGGGCACCTCGGACCCCGTACTCATCAAGCTTTTCATTAAAAGCCCAGTACGATTGTAGCCTGCCTCCTGTGAGACGTATGCTGGATCGGCGCTCCGCTGCTGGATAGCTCTGTGCAGACGTCCGAAGTACACTTAGATTTTTTCACGAGCGGGAGCAGCCGTGCATCTAGCTGCTTCCTGAGAGCGGCGCACGGTACATCACAAGCTGGCAAAGGCGATGTTCTGATGCAGCTCAAATGATCTCAGATGGAAACCCGGGCAGCTGAATGACCAGCTTCAGGATGTCTTCATACCGCTTCGAGTTCGCCATGCTACCGGTGTGAGATGCATAGGAAGCTGAAGGGGCTGTGATTGCACGGTCGCCGTAGTCAAGTCAAGCATTGGGGCCTAGGGCTAGCTCAGTGGGCTCCATGAAGCTGCAACAGAATCAGTTGCGGGCTGTTGAGTCAGTTTTCGTGAGAGATTTGCAGCTGATTCCTGTGTCCATATCTTGGAGCGGCACCCTCCCTTTGTGACGGCGTGCTGCGGCGCTTCTTGGCGGAGGCACGAAGGCTGTTGCGCCCTTTGAGGCCACTGTGTGCGGAGACCGCCATCGCAAGGTGCAGCTCGGCTGTAGGCCTGTGCAAAAGGAGCAGGCGTCGCCTGCAGCCGTTCATATTCTCGGACCTGATGTGGCCAAGCAGGCGCAGCTGCTGCAGCTGCCACAGGAGCTTGGACCAGCGTGCCGAATCCGAAGTGGCCGCTGCCGCCTATCAGGTCCAGGCAGCATGCTCTTGCCGGCGCATCGGTGCATCACAAAGCATTGCTTCCAGGGCAGGCCGCGTCCGTCTCGACAGAGCAGGTGCGGCTTAGTGCAACTTCCAGCATGCCAGAGCCGCACGACGGCCGGCGGCAGCTCGGTGCTGATTCTGGACACGGGCCGTATGTCGGGTGCCATCATGCTTTACATTGCGAAAGGTGACTACCTCCGAAACCTGCCTACTCTATACCCAAAGCACGAATCCAACAGTTTGCCTGAGGGCGAGTCGGCAGCTGCTGGCAACAGGAGCTGGGCACCTCGGACCCCGTACTCATCAAGCTTTTCATTAAAAGCCCAGTACGATTGTAGCCTGCCTCCTGTGAGACGTATGCTGGATCGGCGCTCCGCTGCTGGATAGCTCTGTGCAGACGTCCGAAGTACACTTAGATTTTTTCACGAGCGGGAGCAGCCGTGCATCTAGCTGCTTCCTGAGAGCGGCGCACGGTACATCACAAGCTGGCAAAGGCGATGTTCTGATGCAGCTCAAATGATCTCAGATGGAAACCCGGGCAGCTGAATGACCAGCTTCAGGATGTCTTCATACCGCTTCGAGTTCGCCATGCTACCGGTGTGAGATGCATAGGAAGCTGAAGGGGCTGTGATTGCACGGTCGCCGTAGTCAAGTCAAGCATTGGGGCCTAGGGCTAGCTCAGTGGGCTCCATGAAGCTGCAACAGAATCAGTTGCGGGCTGTTGAGTCAGTTTTCGTGAGAGATTTGCAGCTGATTCCTGTGTCCATATCTTGGAGCGGCACCCTCCCTTTGTGACGGCGTGCTGCGGCGCTTCTTGGCGGAGGCGCGAAGGCTGTTGCGCCCTTTGAGGCCACTGTGTGCGGAGACCGCCATCGCAAGGTGCAGCTCGGCTGTAGGCCTGTGCAAAAGGAGCAGGCGTCGCCTGCAGCCGTTCATATTCTCGGACCTGATGTGGCCAAGCAGGCGCAGCTGCTGCAGCTGCCACAGGAGCTTGGACCAGCGTGCCGAATCCGAAGTGGCCGCTGCCGCCTATCAGGTCCAGGCAGCATGCTCTTGCCGGCGCATCGGTGCATCACAAAGCATTGCTTCCAGGGCAGGCCGCGTCCGTCTCGACAGAGCAGGTGCGGCTTAGTGCAACTTCCAGCATGCCAGAGCCGCACGACGGCCGGCGGCAGCTCGGTGCTGATTCTGGACACGGGCCGTATGTCGGGTGCCATCATGCTTTACATTGCGAAAGCTGAGTCCTTGCCACTACGTGCAAGTCAGCAGAGGAGCCCGACACCTCGGACCTAGTCCGCATCAAGCCTTTACTAAGCCTGCCTCCTTTGAGACATATGCTGGTTCGGCGTACCTCCTCCGTTGGATGCAGACGTCCCCGCGAGCTTTCCGAGAGTGGGAAAACGTTGCATCACAAGGTCGAGGCAAGGCGATCTGATGCAGCTCAAATGGGCATGTAGTTGCAGGATGGTGAGAGGCGCACACGTTGCGCCACAAGCTCGGAGGCAAGGTGACGTTCTGATGCAGCTCAAATGAAGTCCGTGCAGCTGAATGACCAGCTTCAGGATGTCTTGATACCACTTCGAGTACGCCTTTCGCTATGCTGCCGGTGTCAAGGAGGGACAGGACCCAGTGCAATCCCAGCTGGCCAACGCAGTCAAGCCAAGCATTGGGGGTTAGGTTAGCTCAGTGGGCTGGATGAAGCTGCAGCAGCATCTGTTGTGGAGAGGTGTGCCAGCAGCTTGCCGGCAGCACAGGCAGTCTTTGCGAGAAGCTTGTGGCGGCTGATTCCTGTGTCTTGGTTGTGGCAGTGCTCTCGGAGCAGTGTCCTCCCTTTGTGACTGCGTGCTGCGGTGCTCCTTGGCAGAGGTGCGGAGGCTGTTGCGCCAGGTGAAGCCGGCGTGGGCGGAGACTTCCATCACACGGTGCAGCTCGGCTACGGCAGCCGAGTGCAGCTGCAGCAGGCGTCGCCTGCAGCCGTGCCTGTTCTGGGACCTGACGTGGCAAAGCAGGCGCAGCTCCGTGCGATGGGGAAGGGCTTGCCGCTGCTGCTGCGGCTGCTGATGGGAAGTGGACACAAGTGGCCCCTGCTGTCCGGTGCATGTAGGATGCATCTGTTAGAGCATCTGTGCATCTGTGCGCACTTCGCTTCCAGGGAATGTTCGCCCAGCAAGCTTGGTCTAGTGCAACTTCCGGCATGCCCGCAGCGCTCGACGTCCGGCAGGTTCTTGCTGATTCTGGACACTGGCCCAGGGGGTTCTTGAGCCTGCTCGCGTATGTGTTTGCGGAGCCTACTGCTTTGAATTCGCCGTGCTGTCAGCACTTGTCAAAGACGAAGATCGATAGGATCCAGGGCTGTCACAGCTTCGCAGATGTCGAGTGCCGCAGCTGGCTTGAGAGGCTGCCTTGATGACTTGCCCATGAGCTCGGAGCCGGTCAGGCTGAGCACATCGCTATCGCTGGCGGGTGCGGGTACAGCATGCAAGGCTGCTCTTCAGCGCGAGGCCAGACTTCAGAGCTCGGCAGGGCGTCGTGATGCGTCGTGTGACATGCTTCATATGCCCGAATGAACATGCGAGCTGTGAGTTGTCGTCGGCGTCTCGGCCCCTGACATCCATAGCCCTCCTCCTGCACTCGTGCTCGTGGCAGGTCTGGGCTTGGCAACAGAATTACTTTTGACCGTGGCTCGCGTGCCATGATAGCATGGGCCGATGGCTTTGCAAGATCTCTCGCTCAAAAAGCAGACTGCAATGTTTCGAGACGAGGGAATGTTCGAGGGGATGGTCGGGCAGCTGGGTGATGCCCGTGCCAAATTGCAGACCCCGGAATGCCGCCCGCATCTGCGACAGACGCGCGCTCCCTCGTCGGGTCCATTTGCGTTGTGGTCAGCGCTGCTCGGTGGGCTCCGTGGAGTTAGGGCAGGATTCAGCGTTTGTCGGGAAGCTGCAGTCCTCGTGATGCTTGCATTGCCTACATCGGAGTTGTGGCTGTGCGTTTGGAGCGGTGTTCTCCCTTTGTGGTCATTGGCCGCCACAGACCTTGCAGTTGCCCGGTGTGGGCTTAGCGAGGTTCCCAGAGCCGATAAACCCAGATGTTCCTCCCGTCGGGTTGACGGATTTCCCAGCTTGTACGTGCGCTGCGGAACTTCGACGGGTTCGACTAATCGGCTGAACGGCCTGCGCAGACCAGACAGCAGAGCCGGTGAATCAGGTGCTGCGGCGGTGTCTTGCGCGTTCTAGCTGTCAACGACGGCATGTGAGCACACTTGTTGCCACGCAGAAGTGCAGACGCTGGGTTTGTAAGAGCATGCACCTAAATGGCGGATGGCCTTTGCAAACATCAGCATGTGCTGGCAGCCAGCGAAGGTTTCCACTGGCGGGCCTTCCCCATCCCCGTCAAGCGCCGATTTCCCAACACAGTTATTAACGCACGGAGCATTATTCAGGACAATGGCCAGGCGACTACAGGGGGACATAGTGCAGCTGCCTGGCGAAGCGATAGTATGTTAAATGTGTTGCTTTGGCGAAGCGATGCCTACTAAAAAACTGATTCTCTTGTACGTATGTCCGCTTTTGATCCCTTGAATATTGCCACTTGCTCAACGGAGAAGTCAACACTCACCCAAATCTAGCTCCGTCTAAGCCCCCTGCACCTTTGTCCCAAGTCCCCTGGCCCTCGGCTAGCTTTATCTGAACTGCCCTGGGTCGACACCGGCATCTTCTCTCCGTCTTTTCATCTCCCCGCCAACCCGTCGCTTCGCAAGCCTTTCATCAGGTTCTCCAGAGTTGTGACGCCATTTTTGTCTGACAAAGTTCCTGCGATGGGCGCTTGCGTGCTCCGCTTGAAGTGGAAACCGTCTCCATCTTCATGTCCACTCGTGGCAGACATCAGTTGGAAATGAGAAGCATCCTCGTGTTGATCTACGACTGCCCCAAGCAAACCTTAGTGTTGTTTTTTGATTCGTAGCCTGCACGAAACGCTGCAAGCCAAAACCCACACAGCTGGGGAATGGCGCTTCAGCAAGTGGAAAGAGAGGCTGTTTTGCAGTGGGAGGTAACCGTCTGATGGCCAGCAGCAAAAGGATTTTGTACTCTCACGGTTGTTTGGCTAGGTTTTGCACATGGCACAAGAGGCATGATGAAAGCGCCGTCCTTCCTCCAGGAAAGCTAAATTGGTAAAGTCAACGCTCACCCAAATCTAGCTCCGTATAAGCCTGCACCTTTGTCCCAAGTCCCCTGGCCCTCGGCTAACTTTATCTGAACTGCCCTGGGTCGACACCGGCATCTTCTCTCCGTCTTTTCATCTCCCCGCCAACCCGTCGCTTCGCAAGCCTTTCATCAGGTTCTCCAGAGTTGTGACGCCATTTTTGTCTGACAAAGTTCCTGCGATGGGCGCTTGCGTGCTCCGCTTGAAGTGGAAACCGTCTCCATCTTCATGTCCACTCGTGGCAGACATCAGTTGGAAATGAGAAGCATCCTCGTGTTGATCTACGACTGCCCCAAGCAAACCTTAGTGTTGTTTTTTGATTCGTAGCCTGCACAAAACACTGCAAGCCAAAACACACACAGCTGGGGAATGGCGCTTCAGCAAGTGGAAAGAGAGGCTGTTTTTCAGTGGGAGGTAACCGTCTGATGGCCAGCAGCAAGAGGATTTTGTACTCTCACGGTTGTTTGGCTAGCTCTTGCACATGGCACAGCAGTGACATGATGCAAGCGCCGTCCTTCCTCCAGGAGAGCTAAACTGAGAAGTCAACACTCACCCAAATTTACCTCCGTATAAGCCCCCTGCGCCTTTGTCCCAAAGTCCCCTAGCCCTCGGCTAACTTTATTTGAACTGCCCTGGGTCGACACCGGCATCTTCTCTCCGTCTTTTCATCTCCCCGCCAACCCGTCGCTTCGCAAGCCTTTCATCAGGTTCTCCAGAGTTTGTGACGCCATTTTTGTCTGACAAAGTTCCTGCGATGGGCGCTTTCGTGCTCCGCTTGAAGTGGAAACCGTCTCCATCTTCATGTCCACTCGTGGCAGACATCAGTTGGAAATGAGAAGCATCCTCGTGTTGATCTACGACTGCCCCAAGCAAACCTTAGTGTTGTTTTTTGATTCGTAGCCTGCACGAAACGCTGCAAGCCCAAACCCACACAGCTGGGGAATGGCGCTTCAGCAAGTGGAAAGAGAGGCTGTTTTGCAGTGGGAGGTAACCGTCTGATGGCCAGCAGCAAAAGGATTTTGTATTCTCACGGTTGTTTGGCTAGCTTTTGCACATGGCACAGCAGAGGCATGATGAAAGCGCCGTCTTTTCACTAGGAAAGCTAAAGGCGTGTTAAAGCCTTTTGCCAAGCGACTGCAGAGGGACACAGCGCAGTTTCCTGGCCAAGCGATACCTTATAACAAAAGCGATACCTCTATGTTGCATGTGTTTCTCTGGCGAAGTGATACAATACTGATACCCACATATGTCCGCTTTTGATCCCCTTGTTGCCACTCGCTCAACTGTGCTAGCTGAGCAGGCCTGAGAGGCCAAGATTCCGTGCGAGGGAAGGGTCTGACCTAAAGACCACACCGAGGCCATGTCAGCACAGCCCGCGCTATCCTCAGATGTGCTGAGGTGGCGGAGGCTGTGGCGGAGGCTGCCCCGGGCCAGGCGCATTCGGCCGCAGCAAGCATGTTGGTGCGCGTGTGAGAAGCTCACCACACATTCACATGATCGGTATCGGTGCACCACGAGTTCAAAGAGCTCCAGGTCCACGCAAGGTAGATGGCCGAGCAGATGCTTGAGGACGATTCCGTGAGGACCACGGCCCACTCTCCTCCTGCGACTTCCTCGGTCCTCTTCTGACCTGACCAGCCCTGTGGCCCGTCCTGCCGCCTGACGCCTTACGAATCCCGTAATCCCATTTATGCGTGTCTGTCTGCGTGCCCTCAGAAGTAGGAGTTTGGCATGTTGCAAGTGTGTCCTGTTTGGCTGTGCACCACCCTCAGAAGTTTTGGGGTCTGATCTGCGTGGTCTGCCAGCCATCCTTTAAACCTACACCTCGAGGTTGGCGTCTCGCCGGCACTGCCTTGTGCACTTGGGCATGCAGCAGGCCGTGAGAATGATGCTGCCCTGACCACATCTGAGGGTTGTTCCAAAGGTCCGTGTCTTCCGGATATTCTTTAGGTGGCCTTATGATGTTGTTGAAGGGGTTCGCGAAAGTCTCGCGAAAGAAGGCGAGAACGGAACACACTTTCCCTCGAAAGGTTAACGACAAGCCGTATGATGAAGTCGTCTCCTGCCGTGCAAGGTCAGAGGTTACCAGGTGCTGGTGGGATTGGTAGGAGGCTGCGAAGACCCAGCCGAAATACTAAAATAGCCTAGTGGCCTGGAGGAGCCAAGCGCAGCTTTTTCTTTCCTTAACCCCGAAGCCCTCGACCCACTTTTGAGCT
Organism: Symbiodinium natans; assembly: GCA_905221605.1. Lineage (NCBI taxonomy): Eukaryota > Dinophyceae > Suessiales > Symbiodiniaceae > Symbiodinium > Symbiodinium natans. The sequence continues at coordinate 75,792 of CAJNDS010002334.1, forward strand.
GTCAAGCCTACCCTGAGAAGCCTGTTAAGTGTTGTCGCGTGGCCGTTTCTGGGAGGAAATCGTGCGAAAGCTCCGCGAAAGTCGTGCGAAAGCACTCGCACGAATTAAGGGCTGGCTTCCAGGCAGTAGCCCGCGTGAAGAGGCAACAGCGAGCACGATTCTTCAAATGCGGTGCCCAGTTTGCGCAGAAACTTGGCCAGAGACGGCGTCAGCCAAGGACCCACACCTCAAGTCCTAATCGTCCGTCTCGAAGTTGATATCTGTGTTGACATGCCATGTCTGCAGATAGGCTCCGCCAAGGGTCCGCGAAAGAAGGTGCGACAGGAATACACTTTGCTGCGAAAATTGGCCATTTCCCATTTATTAGGAATTTTGAACAACCAGCATGTGTCTCATGAAGTTGGCCCCTAGGCATTCAAAAAAGGTTGCTGGCTGGACAGGGACAAGATTGCTGAGACTCAGGACATTTGCCGCGATGAGCAGGAGAATGCCTGACAGCGTCCAACCTGATCAGACAGCCTCGGATTCCCGTCGTCGTCGGCTCTGCACGACCTGCACGACCCGAAGCTGCGACCCAATTGCACACCAGTCACGAAGGGTATGTCCCACTCTACCATGACCATGACCGGCCGCGTCAGGAGCTGAAGGGGCATCCGTCAACCTTCTGCAGATATTCCATGCATCGAAACCGAAACTTGGAAATGTGATGCAGTCTTAGCTCACGCGTGCCCTGCAAGGCCCAAAATTCTCTGCGCCTCGCAAGATTTCCGAGCCAGATGTGCTGTGCAGCCACGGCAAGCTGCTATCACATGCTGCCAGAAGCGCAGCATGCTTCTACCACTGCATCTCGGCATCTGCCACGGCATCTGCCAGGGCATCTGCCACTGCACCTGGCTGCTTCAGGCCATCACCCCAAGACGATGCGTCCGGGCCATTGCAGGCGTTTGTTAGGAGAACCACGGAAGCGCAGCGTCGGCCGTGGCAACTGCACGGGTGCATGCTGGTCACTGGACAATGGCCATCAGATGCCGTCAGTGTTCACCATGGTGCCGACATGGCAGAGGCGACTGCCGACTGCGCCTTGTTTGCTGCAAGGTGTTCCCGGAGAAACGCAGCATTGCCCACGTACTCTCGCGGGGCCTGTTTTGCTGCTGAAGCCCGCATGGAGATTCGACAGCCAGCATGACAGCAACCCAAATAGCAAAGCGCACTTCTCCGATGACAAGATACGCCTGTGTCCGAGTGGCATGCCCAGCACTGGTATCACGGCTTGCTTGGCTTGTGTTGTACTCGTGTGTCTGCTTGGCCTCGGCATAGTCGGCACTACTTTGTGTGCCGAGCTCTCGAAAGCTGGAGAATACCTGCACGCAAAACTCAAGGTGCAACACACTTGTGTGACCTGCCCTGTCACGTGCTGCTCTGCCAGGAGGCCAGCATGCATGCACCGCTGGTTCTCGCGAAGGCGAAGTTGCATGAGGTAGAGCAGCTAGGTGTGGACATGCACGTGTTCCGGCATGGTGTGGGCACCATGTAGCTGACATCATTTGCAGAATCAGTCTGGAAGAACACGGGGGAACTTGTGTGGCCGCCTTCGCATTGAAATTTCGAGTCCACTTATTGCGTAGCACTGCAGGCACGACTTTGAGCCGGCAAGCCTATCCTGAGAAGCCTGTTAAGTGTTGTCGCGTGGCCGTTTCTGGGAGGAAATCGTGCGAAAGCTCCGCGAAAGTTGTGCGAAAGCATTCGCACAAGTTAAGGGCTGGTTTCCAGGCAGTAGCCCGCGTGAAGAGGCAACAGCGAGCACGATTCTTCAAATGCGGTGCCCAGTTTGCGCAGAAACTTGGCCAGAGACGACGTCAGCCAAGGACCCACACCTCAAGTCCTAATCGTCCGTCTCGATGTTGATATCTGTGTTGACATGCCATATTAGGGCGCGTGCCAATATGGATTGCTTGTAACAGCGCCGGGGCCCACACACGCGACATACCCGGTGACATAGGGCATGTATCAATGCCCGGGGTTTTGCGACAGACCTGCTTGTTGTCTTGTTTTGCAAGCCCCGCTTATGGCTTCCTCCAGTCGTGTATGCACGCGCGACAGAGGTCTGTATCAAGATGGGCGTTACAGAGGTCTGTAACAGAAGTGTGCGTGCGCGGTCCGTGACAACCGGGGGTTCTGGCACACAGCCGACTGCAGATAGGCTCCGCCAACAGTCCGCGAAAGCAGGTGCGACAGGAATACACTTTGCTGCGAAAATTGGCCATTTCCCATTTGTTAGGAATTTTGAACAACCAGCATGTGTCTCATGAAGTTGGCCCCTAGGCATTTAAAAAAGGTTGCTGGCTGGACAGGGACAAGATTGCTGAGACTCAGGACATTTGCCGCGATGAGCAGGAGAATGCCTGACAGCGTCCAACCTGATCAGACAGCCTCGGATTCCCGTCGTCGTCGGCTCTGCACGACCTGCACGACCCGAAGCTGCGACCCAATTGCACACCAGTCACGAAGGGTATGTCCCACTCTACCACGACCATGACCGGCCGCGTCAGGAGCTGAAGGGGCATCCGTCAACCTTCTGCAGATATTCCATGCATCGAAACCGAAACTTGGAAATGTGATGCAGTCTTAGCTCACGCGTGCCCTGCAAGGCCCAAAATTCTCTGCGCCTCGCAAGATTTCCGAGCCAGATGTGCTGTGCAGCCACGGCAAGCTGCTATCACATGCTGCCAGAAGCGCAGCATGCTTCTACCACTGCATCTCGGCATCTGCCACGGCATCTGCCAGGGCATCTGCCACTGCACCTGGCTGCTTCAGGCCATCACCCCAAGACGATGCGTCCGGGCCATTGCAGGCGTTTGTTAGGAGAACCACGGAAGCGCAGCGTCGGCCGTGGCAACTGCACGGGTGCATGCTGGTCACTGGACAATGGCCATCAGATGCCGTCAGTGTTCACCATGGTGCCGACATGGCAGAGGCGACTGCCGACTGCGCCTTGTTTGCTGCAAGGTGTTCCCGGAGAAACGCAGCATTGCCCACGTACTCTCGCGGGGCCTGTTTTGCTGCTGAAGCCCGCATGGAGATTCGACAGCCAGCATGACAGCAACCCAAATAGCAAAGCGAATCTCTCCGATGACAAGATACGCCTGTGTCCGAGTGGCATGCCCAGCACTGGTATCACGGCTTGCTTGCCGTGCATGTTGTCAGCTTGGACACAAGACCTCTAGCGAGCGGAATGCTTTTCAGGAGAGGTTCATTTGTACTTGTGTGTCTGCTTGGCCTCGGCATAGTCGGCACTACTTTGTGTGCCGAGCTCTCGAAAGCTGGAGAATACCTGCACGCAAAACTCAAGGTACAACACACTTGTGTGACCTGCCCTGTCACGTGCTGCTCTGCCAGGAGGCCAGCATGCATGCACCGCTGGTTCTCGCGAAGGCGAAGTTCCAAACAAAGTGCATGTGCCCTGGCTGGCGCTGTTGAGGTAGAGCAGCCAGGTGCGGACATGCACGTGCTCCGGCATGGTGTGGGCACCATGTAGCTGACATCATTTGCAGAATCAGTATGGGAGAACACAGGGGAACTTGTGTGGCAGCGTTAGCATTCAAATTTCGAGTCCACTTGTTGCATAGCACTGCAGCCACGGAAAGCCACTGCCACGCGTTGCTGGAAAGGCAGTCCGCTTCCACCACTGCATCTGCCACTGCGCCCTGCTGTCTTTGTTGCCTTTGGCCATCGCCCCACGAGGATTCCCCATACCTGCAAGCTGCCTGCTGTGAAAACCGGCTTAAGGAAGCGCACCGTCGCCGGCGGCATCTCCACAGATCCTCCAAACTAAAGACGTTGCGTTCTATGTGAGCAGTCAGTCATTGCAGGAGTGGTCGGGGGTTCGTTGCATTTGTCTACGACTCTGCATGTGGACCATGAGAAGCATGGAGGTGCCGACAACAGAATCGGAACTGAACCCCGAAGCCGCCGAAACCCAACATTGAAGGCACTGGAAGGAGGAAGAACTTGTTCGGGCTACGGTCAAACAAGCCAAAATGACGAAGAGGTCCCGGGCAACAGTGTGGTCAGATGCCTCAAAAATCCACGGCGTCCGGTCCGGAAACAAAACAGTGGACATGACCCGAAACAGACCCTTTGCTTGCAATGATTTTCTGCATGTCGCTTGTCACGAAAGCTAGCTCCTTGGAGTTTGCGCGAGTTTTTGTTTGCAAGCTTCTTGTCGTGGGGGGACCTTTGTTCGGCCTGATATCTCAGGGATTGAAGGTGACGTCACGGGGAGGCGCTTGAGCAATCAGGAGGCGTTGCTTTCGTAATAAGGTGGTGGGGGGGGCTGGCCCACACCCCCCCCCCTTTCGACCTTAATAGCACCCAAGGGCCTGCAGCAGCCGAGTTTCGGCAAGAAGTGTACTCCCGATGCTTAAATTCTGCCAGGCTATCTGAGCCTACAGCTTGCAAATCTCCCCAAGTGCGACTCCTTTGCGTTGCAGGTGCTCTGCAAACCACAGAGTTGTCTGCGTCGTGCAAGCTATCCGGGTTATCTGTGGTGTTGTGACACATCTGTGCATGTGGCTGGCTTCACACACCAAGTAATTGTAAGGAGCAGGTGTCAATATAGGTTGTCCCCTAGAGGTGCGCCCAGCACTGGTAGCATGTGCTTGCCTTGCCGTGGGCTGCAATCTTCTCGGGGGAATGTGCGTTGTGTAACAATGCAACCTATTTCATAGTCCGGCGCTCCATGCTGCAAAACGGCACATGTTCAAGCGTGTCAGGATTGGGGGCTTGGACACAAGACCTGTAGCGAGTGGGATGCTTTTCAGAAGAACTCCCTTTGTACTCGTGTGTGTAGCGGCCTTCGGAATTCGTGTCAGACCCTCAATTTGATGGCACCCCCCCGAAGGCCTTGCGGACCCTCTTGAAACGCTCTGTCGGTTTCAATACGGCAGCCTTCCGTGGAGGAGGCTTGGGAAATTACGGAGCGCCACAAATATGCTTGCTTCGCCCAGGGAACTTATCTTTGTACAAGACTCCTCGGGACCTCCCAGAAGCCGGCAAATTCATCTTTATAGGGAGAGCGCGTATGAAAGAGGGTTCAACATTATTTCATGTGCCCGCATTCTGGCTATCAGGGTCTCACGATTTGATGCTTTTGGAACACAAATGTCTGCCAATCCTTGCAGCACTGCAGCCATGGCAAGCCGTTCCCGCTCGTTTGCCACTGCATCTGCCACTGCATCTTGCTGTCTAGGGCCATCGCCTCCCCAAGAGTCCGCGGCAGTCTTCGCGCGGTCTGGAGTGTCATCTACGCCTATGCCGTCGTAGACCGTGGGTCTATGCCGCCAAGCGTCTCACCCATGCTAGGTTGGGGCTTATAAGACCTATAAGGTCCACAGGGCGGAAGCCATTCCTCCGCAGCTTCTGCATCCTTGAAACCAGACGAGTTGGGCACAAGTGATGCCCCTCGGTCCGACATGGAGGCTTTTGCTCAAGCACTCAAAAGTTCAACCTCACGATAGCACTTGCAAATCGACTCTTCCCAAGGCGACACCTTCAGACATCAAGCGGCTCAAGCGCGGACAGCTGATGCTAGAACCCTGTAAAGCGACGGGAACACTTCAAAATTGACGCCCCTCATGTTGCGTCCATTAGCACCGCCAGCCGGTTTTGGCAGTTGCTCATGTGGCGCTTCAAGAGGCAAAAGCACAAAAAACCACAAACCCCGAACATCGCAAACCACCCTAAAGGGCCCGGCGAGGCAACGGAGCCGCAAGGTCTGCGTCTGAAAGAAAGAAAGATCCTCCAGCAGCTTTGGAAGCAGCCGGGCATCTCTTCAAGCTCGGCATTTTAGCCTGCTCAACTTTGCCGGGGCATGCCACATCGCCTTCTTGCGGTGCACGTGCCCCCATTGGTCCTGAAGGAAGGTGCCCGCCGCGTGGCTCAGGAAGCGGTGGTGCTGGAAGCCCGCCCAGCCGTTCCTCGCGGCCAGGCCCCTTGAAACCGAAGGGCCCGGTAGCAGCACAATAGCCTGCGCCGGTCCTGGCAGGTGTGCTGGTCCAGCCATGCCCAGCCGTACGGTGGACGGTCCGGAAACAATGGCTGGATATGACAAGACGCGGACTCTTTGCTCGCATTGATTTGTGACGTGTCACTTGTTGTCCTGTGACTGGCGCCCATGTGCGTCTGAGCAGCGGCCCCCGCATTCCTGGTGTCGAGTTCGCCCGATCTGGCGCATCACGTGGCATGGCAACATGCATGCCCGTACTGGAGAGTCATCGAGTCCCAGCGGCACGATGGCCCATTGTACCACGACCTCATGCATGATCAGCCGTGTTAGGAGCTGAAGGGGCGTCCACCAATCCTTTGCAGACGGTGCACATGTTTGGCTGCACACCAATCGGATGTAAGGAGCAGGTGTACATGCAGTTTGTCCCTTTGTGTCGTGTCCAGCACAGGTAGCATGGCTTGCTTGCTTTGCCTTGGGCTGCAATCTTCTCGAAGGAATGTGCATGGGATAACAATGCAGTATTTTTCTGATGATCTTGACAAAACACTTTTGCAGAACTTAGAGGCGGGAGGGCCTTCGAGAAGGAAACAGACATGATGCTGGAGTCTTTTCCGAGATTCTGCTCAGCCCCGTAACCCTATGTAACCGCAGTCGATTACATCTATTGTGCTCGAGGCCCTGGAGACGATGATCCGGGCAGACCCAGCATCCTTTGCCGACACTCTCTCTGAACACACAAGACCTGTAGCGAGTGGAAAGCTTTTCAGAAGAACTCCCTTTGTACTCGTGTGTGTGGTGGTCTTTGGAATTCGTGTCGAACCCTCAAGTCTATGGTTCCGGGGAGGGGATGGGAGGCTGGGAGTCTATTTTGAAGGTATTCTTACCTCGCACAGATCTTTGTACAAGTGCTGGATCCTGAAGAAGCCGGCACACTCATCTTTAAAGGAATAGCCCATATGAAAGAGGGTCCAACATCATTTCATGAGCCCCGCGTTCTGGGTGTCGGGTTCGCGCGCTCTGACGTTTGTGGAACGCAACATTCCTGCCACGCCTTGCAGCGCTGCAACCACGGCAAGCCGCTGCCTCTTTGTTTGCCACTGCATCCGCCACTGCATCTTGCTGTCTTAGGCCATCGCCTCCCCAAGAGGACTCGTCCCTCGTCCTGCAGGTGGAAGCGCCGCAACTGCACGCTGCTCGCAGGTCGTCCATCGGGCTAACAACAGCGGTGATCCCCTGCAGGTGTCCCGATTCGTCCAGGCATGCCCCACCGCTACGGCGCAAGGTGCGGAAACAATGACTGGACATGATATGAAGCGGACCCTTTGCGTGTATGAGCCGTGCATGTCACGTGGTTTGCGGTAAAACTGACGTCCATGTACGGCTGAGTAGCCGGCCGTGCATATTCCGCAAGCTGCAGAATTCTCTGTGCCATGCAAGCTATCCGTGCCGCATGTGCTGTGCGGGTGGCTGCCTTCACACACCGCGCGAATGCAACTGGCAGGTGTAGCACGGTGTAGCTGTTCCTGCTGTGTGCTTGTTGAGACCTGTGGCCCTTGCAGGTTGCAGCCACGGCAAGCTGCTATCACGTGCTTCCAGAATCGAAGCAGGCTTCTACTACTGCATCTGCCATGTGGACCTTTAAACGATCTGGGGGTGTTAATGACAGGATCCTTGGCAGCCTTCAGGGGAGGGGGCCTGGGACTGTATTTTGAAGGAGCGCCACACGAAAAATATTCTTCCCCTGCCCAGAAAAACTTATCTGTGTACAAGACTCCTCTGGACCTCCACGCGAACAGTCGATGGATCCTGAAGAAGCCGGCACACTCATCTTTGTAGGGGGAGCCCACATGAAAGAGGGCATTCTCTACAAGCTGCAGAGTTCTCTGGGCCGTGCAATCTATCCGTGCCGGATGTGCTGTGCACATGGTTGGCTTCACACGCCACACGAATGCAACGGGCAGGTGTAACTGTTTCTTCTGTGTGCACTGCATCTAGCACTGCATCTCGCTGTTTCAGGCCATCGCCCCAAGAAGATTCGCCCGTCTTCTTGCAGGCATTGTTCTAGGAGATCCGGCATGGAAAGGCACGTAAGCCCACTGTCGCCGGCGGCAACCTTGCAGATACACGCTTGTCGCAGGTCGTCCATCCGGGTTGTCTTGGCTTGACGATCGCCGGCAGGTGTGCTGGTCCAACCATGCCCAGCCGTACGGTGGACAGTCCGGGAACAATGACTGGATACGATGCGAGGAAGACTCTTTGCTCGCTTTGATTTTTTCTACATGTCAATTGTTGTCCTGTGAGAGTGGCACCCATGCACGTCTGAGCAGGTTCGCCCGATCTGGCGGCGCATCACGTGGCATCGCCGCAACATGCATGATGGTACTGGAGAGCCATCGAGCCCCAGCGAAACGATGGCCCATTGTGCCACGACCTCCTGCCTGATCAGCCTTGTTAGGAGCTGAAGGGGCATCCATCAACCCTTTGCAGACAGTTCACATGGCTGGGTGCACACCAAGCGGATGCAGGAGCTTGCTTTGCCGTGGGTTGCAATCTTGTCCAAGGAATGAGCATTGTGTAAACATGCAATGTATTTGCTAGTCCTGCTCCATGCTGCAAAACTGCACATTTTCAGGCATGTTGTCAGGCTGGGGGGCCTTGGACACAAGACCTCTAGCGAGTGGAATGCTTTTCAGAAGAACTGCTTTGTACGCGTGTGTGTGGTGGCCTTTGGAATTCGTGTCGGCCCCTCAATGCTATGGCCCCCCGAACAGTTTGAAGGCCATGGAACGGTCTGGGGGTGTTAATGAAAGGACCCTTGGCAGCCTTCCGGGGAGGGGGCCTGGGAATGTATTTTGAAGGAGCGCCACACGAAATATTCTTCCCTTGCCCAGAAAACTTATCTTTGTACAAGACTCCTCTGGACCTCCACACGAACAGTCGATGGATCCTGAAGAAGCCGGCACACTTATCTTTCTAGGGGAGCCCATATGAAAGAGGGCATTCTCTACAAGCTGCAGAGTTCTCTGGGCCGTGCAATCTATCCGTGCCGGATGTGCTGTGCACGTGGTTGGCTTCACACGCCACGCGAATGCAAGGGGCAGGTGTAGCTGTTCCTGTTGTGTGCTTGGTGAGACATGTGGCCCTTGCAGGTTGCAGCCACGGCAAGCTGCTATCACGTGTTTCCAGAATCGCAGCATGCTTCTACCATTTCATCCGCCACTGCATCTCGCTGTTTCAGGCCATCGCCCCAAGAAGATTCGTCCGTCTTCTTGCAGGCATTTTTGTAGGAGAGCCGGCATGGAAAGGCACGTAAGCCCACTGTCGCCGGCGGCAACCTTACAGATACACGCTTGTCGCAGGTCGTCCATCCGGGTTGTCTTGGCATTGACGATCACCGGCAGGTGTATGCCCAGCCGTACGGTGGACGGTCCGGAAACACTGACTGGATCTGATGCGAGGCAGACTCTTTGCTCGCTCTGATTTTTTCTACATGTCAATCGTGAGAGTGCTTCCTCCACTTTTTTGTTTCGATTTAGTGCTTCTGGGAACAGTAGCTTCTCGCACCCATGTGCGTCTGAGCAGGTTCGCCCGATCTGGCGCATCACGTGGCATCGCAACATGTATGCCCGTACTGGACTGGCTTCACGCATCAACACACCCGAGCAGCCGTCCTCGCATTCCTGGTGTCGGGTTCGCCCGATCTGGCGCATCACGTGGCATCGCAACATACATGATGGTACTGGAGCCCCAGCGAAACGATGGCCCATTGTGCCACGCCTCATGCATGATTAGCCGTGTTAGGAGCTGAAGGGGCGTCCGTCAACCCTTTGCAGACGGCGCACATGGCTGGGTGCACACCAAGCGGATGCAAGGAGCTTGCTTCCGAGGAATGAGCATCGTGTAAAAATGCAATGTGTTTCATAGTCCAGTGCTCCATGCTGCAAAACTGCACATTTTCAGGCATGCTGCCAGGATGGGGGCCTTGGACACAAGACCTATAGCGAGTGGCATGCTTTTCAGAAGAACTGCCTCTGTACTCGTGTGTGTGGCCTTTGGATTTCGTGTCGGACCCTCAATTCTATGGATTGAAGGCCATGGACCCTCTTTAAACGCTTTGGGAGTTATACAGCGAACCGCCGGCAGCCTTCAGGGGAAAGGGGCCTGGGAGTTTAATATGAAGGTCTTCTTACCTCGCACAGATCTTTGTGCAAGACTCCTCTGGACCTCCCCGCGAACAGTCGCTAGATCCTGAAGAAGCCGGCATACTCATCTTTACAGGGGTAGCCCATATGAAAGCGAGTCCAACATCATTTCATGTGCCCTGCACTCTGGGTATCGGGTTCCCACGATCAAACGCTTGTGAGACACAAATGTCTGCGAATCCTTGCAGCACTGCAGCCACGGCAAGCCGCTGCCGCTCGTTTGCCACTGCCACTGCATGTTGGTGTCTTAGGCCATCGCCTCCCCAAGAGGACTCGATCATCGTCCTGCGTGGAAGCGCCGCAAGTGCACGCTGGTCGCAGGTCGTCCCTCGCCGGCCGTGCATTTTCTGCAAGCTGCTGTGCTGTGCGCTTGCTTCACACACCACGCGAATGCAGCGGGCACGTGCAACTGTTCCTGCTGTGTGCTTGTTGAGAACTGTGACCCTTCCACCGCTGCAGCCACGGTAAGGTTCTATCACATGTTGCCAGAAGCGCAGCATGCTGCTGCCACTGCATCTGCCACGATATCTCGCTATGAGCAGACTCTTTGCCTGCACTGACTTTCTGCATGCCACTTGTCGTGAAAGCTAGCTCCTTGGAGCTTGCAGGAGTTTTTATTTATAGCCTTCTTGTCTGGGGCCAAACAGGAGGTTTAAAGTCACGCAAAGGGGGGGTGGGCCTGAGTATTCTGTCCTTGAGGAGGTGGTTGGAGGGCGGGCAAAGGAAGTTCCGCAAGACATGTACCCACCGCGTAAGTTCTGCCAGGCTATCTGAGCCTACAACTTCCAGATTCCCCCAAGTGCGACTCCTTTGCGGCGCAGCTGCAAGTCAAGCAGGACTAGCAGCCACCGAAAAGCTACAGTAGGCCTCCCTTAATGCCTGCGTTTCACGAATGACGACTGCCAAGGGCACCGCGTTCCACCTTCGGGGCCCTAGCTTCCGCTCTGCCTCAAGCTTTGCGCTTGAGGCACCGCAAAAAATGTCAAGAATGCATGCCCGTATTGGAGGCCCCAACGAGAGAGCTCTGAGATAGCCCGTGCCATGACTCCATGACCTTGTGCACCAGCCATGTTAGGAGCTGAAGGGGCATCCATCAACCCTCTTCAGATCTTCTTTGCTTTGATGTGATTGACATGCAAGCTGCCTGGCTATGTGTGCCGGAGGTGCTGTGCACGTGGCTGGCTCGGACACCATGCACATGTAACGGGCAGATCTGCGGCGAAGCATGGTGTAGGCCCGAAAGGAGGCGAGATGTATGGGCCTTTTGTGGGCCTTGTAGAAATGTGGAAACACATCATCTGAATCCATAGCTATTTCCACAGCACCACCATGCTGCAGCGTAAATGCAAGCATCCACTGGGCCAAGGCAAGCCGCTACCAGTCGCTTGTCACTGCGCTGTACAAATGACCTCATGCATGATCCTCCGTGTTAGGAGCTGAAGGGGCATCCATCAACCCTTTTGCAGACTGTACGCATGGCTGGCTTCACACAGCAAGTGAATGTAACGAATAGGTGTAGAAGCAGTTTGTTGCTCTGCCAAGGGCTGCAGGACACTGGATAGTGCCGACCCTGCGGCCGATCTCCTAGAGCGCAGAATGCCCGAGCAGCTTCTGCTTCTTCGCACTTGCATCACTTGAAGTTTGCCTTAGCAGGAGGCCCTCCCACTTTGGTCTGCACATCCCCTCAGGTGTAACGGTTCCTTCTGTGTGCTTGTTGAGACATGCCTTGTAGATGCTTGCAGCACTGCAGCTGCAACAAGCCGCAGCGTGCTTCTACCACTGCGTCTGTCACTGCATCTTGCTGTCTTGAGGCCCCTTTTGGGGGTCTTCAAGGTGTGGCAAAGATGCATGTGTCGGCCCTGCATCCTCCGCAAGCTGCAACATTCTCTGCGCCGAGCAACCTCTCCCTGTTGGATGTGCTGTGCACGTGGCTGGCTTCACACATCCATGCACCTGGTATCGGGGCCTGCAAGTGCATGTTGTTAGCTTGGACACAAGACCTGTAGCGAGCGGAATGCGTTTCAGAAGAACCCCATCTGTACTCGTGTGGCTGGTAACACTCGGCATTGTCGGCATTTCTTCATGTGCCATTCTGGAGAGTGCCTGCACGCGAAAGGCAAGGTGCAACACACTTGCCTGACCTGCCCTGTGACGTGCTGCTTTGCCCTGACGTTCCCTGCTTGCCGGGCTTGCCACCTTGTCCGTACAGGGTTCTTGTAAGTTTGCGCCGCCCTCAGAAGTAGGTGCGGGGTGTACTCTAAAGCTGGCTGTTTGCGCGTCGCAGCCGCTTTGAGCTTATTAGTCGCCATTACTAGGCTTCACCATTGGTTGTTGTCGGCCAGAGTGCTGCCAACTTCAAGGCCTGAGCAGCCGTCCTCGCATTCTGCTTCACGTGGCACTGCAACATGCGTGCCCTTAGTGGAGAGCCATCGAGCCCCAACAAAACGATGGCCGTTGTACCGCATCCTCATGCATGAACAGCCATGTTAGGAGCTGAAGGGGCAACCATCAACCCTCTACAGATCTTCTTTACATCGAAGCTTGGCGTGCGAGAAACGTGAGTAGGCTTAGCCCACGCGTGCCACGTGGTGCACGTGACGTGCTGAGAGAACCGGCATGGAAGCAGACCCACAATGTTGCGGCTAATGTATGTGTCATCCGAGCCTGCATGACTTTGCATGAAAGCGGCAGCTTGGGCAGCTGTGCGTCCACGCGCAGCACAGTGGACTTGTTGCGATGCCTGCGATGCGTGCATCTTTGCAGGCCAGTTCATTAAAGCTTCTCCAGAAGCGACGTTTCCAGTATCAGAGGTCTGAGCATCAACTTTCTGATATCGATGATCTTCTTTGCGTCGAAGCTTGGCGTACGAGAAATCTGATTGAAGGCTTAGTTCATGCGTGCCCCGCAAGCTGCAAAATGCTCTGCTCCGAGCAACCTTCGCGCTGGAGGTGTCGCCAATTTGTTAGGCCAGGCATGCGTCTTCGGCCAGACACATGCCTCGGTCGATGCTCACTCACTCACTCACTCGCTCACTCACTCACGGCCCCTTTTCTGGTCTCAGCATCCACCTTGTAGTAGTTCAGCTTTCTGGGCCTTTTGCCATCTTGTCCTTCATCCGGTGGTTGCGGTCCGAAACGTCCTCGCATTCTGGGTGTCGGGTTCGCATGATCTGACGCTTCACGTGGCACTGCAACATGCGTGCCCTTAGTGGAGAGCCATCGAGCCCCAACAAAACGATGGCCGTTGTACCGCATCCTCATGCATGAACAGCCATGTTAGGAGCTGAAGGGGCAACCATCAACCCTCTACAGATCTTCTTTACATCGAAGCTTGGCGTGCGAGAAACGTGAGTGGGCTTAGCCCACGTGTGCCACGTGGTGCACGTGACGTGCTGAGAGAACCGGCATGGAAGCGGACCCACAATGTTGCGGCTAATGTATGTGTCATCCGAGCCTGCATGATTTTGCATGAAAGCGGCAGCTTGGGCAGCTGTGCGTCCACGCGCAGCACAGTGGACGCAAGCCAGTTCACAAAGACTTATTCAGAAGCGGCGTATCCAGTTGCAGGGGTCTGAGCATCAACTTTCTGATATCGATGGCCAGCGAGCTGGTGGATGTCGTCATACAACTACGGCTCAGCAATGCTGCCTGCATCAGCAGGAGATCTGGCGTCCGGCACCAGGACAAACGTTGCATGCTCCCATGTCGGGTCCATCTATACTGTGGCCTGCGCTGCTCGTGGCGGTCTTTGTAAAGCTGCAGCAGCATCCCGCTTCTTTCGGGTGTAAGGATACGCAGCAGTCCTCCTGATGCCTACGTCTGAGTTGTGGCAGTACTCTTGGAGCCGTGTCTTCCCTTTGTGACTGTGTTGCAGTCCTTCTGGGCAGAGGGGCGAAGGCTGTTGCGCCAGCTGAAGCCAACGTGGGCGGAGACAGCCATCACAAGGTGTAGCTCGGTTTTGGCTGGTGTGTGCAGATGGAGCGGGCGTCGCCTGCGGCCGCCCATATTCTGGACCTGATGTGGCCAGCTTTGGGCGATGGGGAACGGCTTGCCGCTGCTGCCGCTGCTGCCGCTGCTGCCGCTGCTGCCGCTGCTGCCGCTGCTGCTGCTGCTGCTGCTGCGGTGGCCGCCGCAGAAGCTCGGACGAGCGTGGGGAAGCAGCGGTGGTCGGCTATGAGGTGCAGGCAGCATGCATCAGCAAGCACCTGCGTGCCTCTGTGCATTGGAAAATTTTGTTTCCAGGGTCCATCTCTCGACAGAGCAGGTGCGGCTTAGTGCAACTTTCGGCATGCCAGAGCCGCACGACGGCCGGCGGCAGCTCGGTGCTGATTCTGGACACTGGCCGTATGTCGGGTGCCATCATGCTTCACATTGCAACAGGCGAGTCCCTGCCACCACTCTACGCGGGAGTTAGCAGAGGAGCACGACACCTCGGACCTAGTCCTCATCAAGCCTTTACGAAGCCTGCCTCCTTTGAGACCAGCATGTACATGCTGGTTCGGATTACCTCTCCTCTGTTGGATTGCATCTTGCAGAGAGTGGGAAAACGTTGCATCACAAGGTCGAGGCAAGGCGATCTGATGCAGCTCAAATGGGCATGTAGTTGCAGGATGGTGAGAGGCGCACACGTTGCGCCACAAGCTCGGAGGCAAGGTGACGTTCTGATGCAGCTCAAATGAAGTCCGTGCAGCTGAATGACCAGCTTCAGGATGTCTTGATACCACTTCGAGTACGCCTTTCGCTATGCTGCCGGTGTCAAGGAGGGATAGGACGCAGTGCAATCCCAGCTGGCCAACGCAGTCAAGCCAAGCATTGGGGGTTAGGTTAGCTCAGTGGGCTGGATGAAGCTGCAGCAGCATCTGTTGTGGAGAGGTGTGCCAGCAGCTTGCCGGCAGCACAGGCAGTCTTCGCGAGAAGCTTGTGGCGGCTGATTCCTGTGTCCCTTTGTGACTGCGTGCTGTGCTTCTGGGCCGCGGTGTGACGGTTGTTGCACTAGCTGAAGCCAAGAAGGCGAGTGTCAGCCAAGCCTGCCTGACTTTGCGCGAAGGCGACAGGCAGCTTGTAGCTGCAACTTTCACGTCCGAGTGTGATGCCTGTCGCATGCAGGATGACTGCACACGCAGCAGCTTGGGCAGCCGTGCGTCCACGCACAGCACAGTGGACTTGTTGCGATGCGTGCATTCTTGCAAGCCAGTTCACAAAGACTTATTCAGAAGCGGCGTATCCAGTTGCAGGGGTCTGAGCATCAACTTTCTGATATCGATGGCCAGCGAGCTGATGGATGTCGTCATACAACTACGGCTCAGCAATGCTGCCTGCATCAGCAGGAGATCTGGCGTCCGGCACCAGGACAAACGTTGCATGCTCCCATGTCGGGTCCATCTTTGCTGTGGCCTGCGCTGCTCGTGGCGGTCTTTGTAAAGCTGCAGCAGGATCCCGCTTCTTTCGGGTGTAAGGATACGCAGCAGTCCTCCTGATGCCTACGTCTGAGTTGTGGCAGTACTCTTGGAGCCGTGTCTTCCCTTTGTGACTGTGTGTTGCAGTCCTTCTGGGCAGAGGGGCGAAGGCTGTTGCGCCAGCTGAAGCCAACGTGGGCGGAGACAGCCATCACAGGTGTAGCTCGGTTTTAGCTGGTGTGTGCAGATGGAGCGGGCGTCGCCTGCGGCCGCCCATATTCTGGACCTGATGTGGCCAGCTTTGGGCGATGGGGAACGGCTTGCCGCTGCTGCCGCTGCTGCCGCTGCTGCCGCTGCTGCTGCTGCTGCTGCTGCTGCTGCTGCTGCTGCCGCTGCTGCGGTGGCCGCCGCAGAAGCTCGGACGAGCGTGGGGAAGCAGCGGTGGTCGGCTATCAGGTGCAGGCAGCATGCATCAGCAAGCACCTGCGTGCCCCTGTGCATTGGAAAATTTTCTTTCCAGGGTCCATCTCTCGACAGAGCATTTGCGGCTTGGTGCAACTTTCGGCATGCCAGAGCCGCACGACGGCCGGCGGCAGCTCGGTGCTGATTCTGGACACTGGCCGTATGTCGGGTGCCATCATGCTTCACATTGCAACAGGCGAGTCCCTGCCACCACTATACGTGCAAGTCAGCAGAGGAGCACGACACCTCGGACCTAGTCCGCATCAAGCCTTTACTAAGCCTGCCTCCTTTGAGACATATGCTGGTTCGGCGTACCTCCTCCGTTGGATGCAGACGTCCCCGCGAGCTTTCCGAGAGTGGGAATACGTTGCATCACAAGCTCGAAGCAAGGCGATCTGATGCAGCTCAAACGGGCATGTAGTTGCAGGAAGGTGAGAGGCACACACGCTGCGCCACAAGCTCGGAGGCAAGGTTTCTGATGCAGCTCAAATGAAGTCCGTACAGCTGAATGACCAGCTTCAGGACGTCTTCATGCCACTTCGAGTTCTCTATGCTGCCGGGGTCAAGGAGGGACACAGTGCAATCCCAGCTGTGCAGATGGCATGATCAACGCAGTCAAGCCAAGCATTGGGGCCTAGTGGGCTGGATGAAGCTGCAGCAGCATCTGTTGTGGAGAGGTTTGGAAGCAGCTTGCCGGCAGCACAGGCAGTCTTCGCGAGAAGCTTGTGGCGGCTGATTCCTGTGTCTTGGTTGTGGCAGTGCTCTCGGAGCAGTGTCCTCCCTTTGTGACGGCGTGCTGCGGTGCTCCTTGGCAGAGGTGCGGAGGCTGTTGCGCCAGTTGAAGCCGGCGTGGGCGGAGACTTCCATCACACGGTGCAGCTCGGCTACGGCAGCCGCGTGCAGCTGCAGCGGGCGTCGCCTGCAGCCGTGCCTGTTTTGGGATCTGACGTAAGGGCTTGCCGCTGCTGCTGCGGCTGGCACAGGAGCTCGGACGAGCGTGGGCAAGTGGCCGCTTCAGGTGCAGGTAGCGTGCTCTTGCCAGTGCATCTGCGGCATTTGCACACACTACGTTGTTGCTTCCAGTGGAGGCTTTATCTAAACCCAGCAGGTGTGCAGCAGTGTGCAGTGTGCCAGCGCTCGACGGCCGACAGCTCAGCACTGATTCTGGAGTCTCAGAATTATCAGACGTGTGCGTAGTACAAGAGGCTTTTGGTACTTGGCAGGGTTTACGGTCTCTGAGCCGCTGGCATTGGTGTTTGCCGAGCACGGTAGTGGTTTTTTCGTTGCAGAAGTGGCATGTCAATTTCAAGTCCGATAGGGCTCACGCGGGCAGTCGCTGCTGGCAGCATGCAGCCGCTACCCATCTAAGAAGTGCATCTTTTCCGACCATGGTGAAGCCAAAGAAGCTTGCCGCTCTTGACGACGGGGTGCGTCTGGGAGAAGCTCACAGTGGCAGCTGCTTTGCCACTTGGCTCGTCAACCTCACCGCAAGCGGGTGGATGTTCGCGGAGATGAGCTTCTTCTGCTGCACACGGGCCCCAGCCGCCATAGCTTACTATTCATGGCAGTGCTGGTGCATGCGATGTTCTTGTCGCACTCAGACAGCCTGCTTGCCCAAGGCGAGGTCTAGCTCTGTCCGATTCAAGAGCATCGTGGGCTCTCGGATGTGTGCTGCAGTCTGCCGAAAAGCGCAGCACCAGCTGCGCAGTGCACATGTCACCTGGGAGCGGGGCTCGAAGCTCACGAGTTGCGCAGCACAGCTGCAGCAGCAAGTTTACGGCACGGCGCTGCCTTGATGACTTACCCATGAGTTCGGATCCGGTCACGCTGAGCACATCGCTATCGCTGGCGGGTGCGGGTACCCAGCATGCACGCGCCTCTGCTCTTCAGCGCGAGGCCAGACTTCAGAGCTCGGCAGGGCGTCGTGATGCGTCGTGTGACATGCTTCATATTCCCCAAGAATGAACATGCGAGCTGACGAGTCGTCGTCGGCGTCTCGGCCCCTGACGTCCATAGCCCTCCTCCTACACTCGTGCTCGTGGCAGGTCTGGGCTTGGCAACAGAATTACTTTTGACCGTGGCTCGCGTGCCATGACCAATGGCTTTGCAAGATCTCTCGTGCAACAAACAGGCCTTCGACGAGGGGATGCTCGAGGGGCAGCTGAGTGATGCCCGTGTCAAGTTGCAGACCCCGGAACGCCGCTTGCATCTGCAGCAGATCTGGAATCGGGCGCCAGGACAGATGCACGCTCCCTCGTCAGGTCCATCTGCGTCGTGGTCAGCGCTGCTCGGTGGGCTCCGTGGAGTTAGGGCAGGATTCAGTGTCTTTCGGGAAGTTGCAGTCTTCGTGATGCCTACGTTGCCTACATCGGAGTTGTGGCAGTGTGTGTGGAGCGGTGTCCTCCCTTTGTGACTGCGTGCTGCGGTGCTCCTGGGCAGAGGTGCGGATGTTGCGCCAGTTGAAGCCGGCGTGGGCGGAGACTTCCATCACACGGTGCAGCTCGGCTACGGCAGCCGCGTGCAGCTGCAGCGGGCGTCGCCTGCAGCCGTGCCTGTTCTGGGACCTGACGTTGCAAAGCAGGCGCAGCTCCGTGCGATGGGGAAGGGCTTGCCGCTGCTGCTGCGGCTGGCACAGGAGCCCGGACGAGCGTGGGGAAGTGACCGCTGCCGGCTATCAGGTGCAGGCAGCGTGCTCTTGCCGGTGCATCTGTGCATCTTAAGGCTTTGCTTCCGCCGCGCCCGTCTCGGCAGAGCAGGTGCGGCTTAGTGCAACTTCCAGCATGCCAGAGCCGCTCGACGGCCGGCGGCAACTGGGCCTGATCCTGGACACTGGCCGTATGTCGGGTGCCGTGATGCTTCACATTGCAACAGGCGAGTCCCTGCCACCACTCTACGCGGGAGTTAGCAGAGGAGCCCGACACCTCCGACCTAGTCCTCATCAAGCCTTTACGAAGCCTGCCTCCTTTGAGACCAGCATGTACATGCTGGTTCGGATTACCTCTCCTCTGTTGGATTGCATCTTGCAGAGAGTGGGAAAACGTTGCATCACAAGGTCGAGGCAAGGCGATCTGATGCAGCTCAAATGGGCATGTAGTTGCAGGATGGTGAGAGGCGCACACGTTGCGCCACAAGCTCGGAGGCAAGGTGACGTTCTGATTGCTCAAATGAAGTCCGTGCAGCTGAATGACCAGCTTCAGGATGTCTTGATACCACTTCGAGTACGCCTTTCGCTATGCTGCCGGTGTCAAGGAGGGATAGGACCCAGTGCAATCCCAGCTGGCCAACGCAGTCAAGCCAAGCATTGGGGGTTAGGTTAGCTCAGTGGGCTGGATGAAGCTGCAGCAGCATCTGTTGTGGAGAGGTGTGCCAGCAGCTTGCCGGCAGCACAGGCAGTCCTTGCGAGAAGCTTGTGGCGGCTGATTCCTGTGTCTTGGTTGTGGCAGTGCTCTCGGAGCAGTGTCCTCCCTGTGTGACTGCGTGCTGCGGTGCTCCTTGGCAGAGGTGCGGAGGCTGTTGCGCCAGGTGAAGCCGGCGTGGGCGGAGACTTCCATCACACGGTGCAGCTCGGCTACGGCAGCCGCGTGCAGCTGCAGCGGGCGTCGCCTGCAGCCGTGCCTGTTCTGGGACCTGACGTTGCAAAGCAGGCGCAGCTCCGTGCGATGGGGAAGGGCTTGCCGCTGCTGCTGCGGCTGGCACAGGAGCCCGGACGAGCGTGGGGAAGTGGCCGCTGCCGGCTATCAGGTGCAGGCAGCGTGCTCTTGCCGGTGCATCTGTGCATCTTAAGGCTTTGCTTCCGCCGCGCCCGTCTCGGCAGAGCAGGTGCGGCTTAGTGCAACTTCCAGCATGCCAGAGCCGCTCGACGGCCGGCGGCAACTGGGCCTGATCCTGGACACTGGCCGTATGTCGGGTGCCGTGATGCTTCACATTGCAACAGGCGAGTCCCTGCCACCACTCTACGCGGGAGTTAGCAGAGGAGCCCGACACCTCGGACCTAGTCCTCATCAAGCCTTTACGAAGCCTGCCTCCTTTGAGACCAGCATGTACATGCTGGTTCGGATTACCTCTCCTCTGTTGGATTGCATCTTGCAGAGAGTGGGAAAACGTTGCATCACAAGGTCGAGGCAAGGCGATCTGATGCAGCTCAAATGGGCATGTAGTTGCAGGATGGTGAGAGGCGCACACGTTGCGCCACAAGCTCGGAGGCAAGGTGACGTTCTGATTGCTCAAATGAAGTCCGTGCAGCTGAATGACCAGCTTCAGGATGTCTTGATACCACTTCGAGTACGCCTTTCGCTATGCTGCCGGTGTCAAGGAGGGATAGGACCCAGTGCAATCCCAGCTGGCCAACGCAGTCAAGCCAAGCATTGGGGGTTAGGTTAGCTCAGTGGGCTGGATGAAGCTGCAGCAGCATCTGTTGTGGAGAGGTGTGCCAGCAGCTTGCCGGCAGCACAGGCAGTCTTCGCGAGAAGCTTGTGGCGGCTGATTCCTGTGTCTTGGTTGTGGCAGTGCTCTCGGAGCAGTGTCCTCCCTTTGTGACTGCGTGCTTCGGTGCTCTTTGGCAGAGGTGCGGAGGCTGTTGCGCCAGGTGAATCCGGCGTGGGCGGAGACTTCCATCACACGGTGCAGCTCGGTTACGGCAGCCGCGTGCAGCTGCAGCGGGCGTCGCCTGCAGCCGTGCCTGTTCTGGGACCTGACGTTGCAAAGCAGGCGCAGCTCCGTGCGATGGGGAAGGGCTTGCCGCTGCTGCTGCGGCTGGCACAGGAGCCCGGACGAGCGTGGGGAAGTGACCGCTGCCGGCTATCAGGTGCAGGCAGCGTGCTCTTGCCGGTGCATCTGTGCATCTTAAGGCTTTGCTTCCGCCGCGCCCGTCTCGGCAGAGCAGGTGCGGCTTAGTGCAACTTCCAGCATGCCAGAGCCGCTCGACGGCCGGCGGCAACTGGGCCTGATCCTGGACACTGGCCGTATGTCGGGTGCCGTGATGCTTCACATTGCAACAGGCGAGTCCCTGCCACCACTCTACGCGGGAGTTAGCAGAGGAGCCCGACACCTCGGACCTAGTCCTCATCAAGCCTTTACGAAGCCTGCCTCCTTTGAGACCAGCATGTACATGCTGGTTCGGATTACCTCTGTTGGATTGCATCTTGCAGAGAGTGGGAAAACGTTGCATCACAAGGTCGAGGCAAGGCGATCTGATGCAGCTCAAATGGGCATGTAGTTGCAGGATGGTGAGAGGCGCACACGTTGCGCCACAAGCTCGGAGGCAAGGTGACGTTCTGATTGCTCAAATGAAGTCCGTGCAGCTGAATGACCAGCTTCAGGATGTCTTGATACCACTTCGAGTACGCCTTTCGCTATGCTGCCGGTGTCAAGGAGGGATAGGACCCAGTGCAATCCCAGCTGGCCAACGCAGTCAAGCCAAGCTTTGGGGGTTAGGTTAGCTCAGTGGGCTGGATGAAGCTGCAGCAGCATCTGTTGTGGAGAGGTGTGCCAGCAGCTTGCCGGCAGCACAGGCAGTCTTTGCGAGAAGCTTGTGGCGGCTGATTCCTGTGTCTTGGTTGTGGCAGTGCTCTCGGAGCAGTGTCCTCCCTTTGTGACTGCGTGCTGCGGTGCTCCTTGGCAGAGGTGCGGAGGCTGTTGCGCCAGGTGAAGCTGGCGTGGGCGGAGACTTCCATCACACGGTGCAGCTCGGTTACGGCAGCCGCGTGCAGCTGCAGCGGGCGTCGCCTGCAGCCGTGCCTGTTCTGGGACCTGACGTGGTCGTGGCAGGTCTGGGCTTGGCAACAGAATTACTTTTGACCGTGGCTCGCGTGCCATGATAGCATGGGCCGATGGCTTTGCAAGATCTCTCGGGCAAAAAGCAGACTGCAATGTTTCGAGACGAGGGGATATTCGAGGGGATGGTCGGGCAGCTGGGTGACGCCCGTGCCAAATTGCAGACCCCGGAATGCCGCCCGCATCTGCGACAGACGCGCGCTCCCTCGTCGGGTCCATCTGCGTTGTGGTCAGCGCTGCTCGGTGGGCTCCGTGGAGTTAGGGCAGGATTCAGCGTTTGTCGGGAAGCTGCAGTCCTCGTGATGCCTGCATTGCCTACATCGGAGTTGTGGCTGTGCGTTTGGAGCGGTGTTCTCCCTTTGTGGTCATTGGCCGCCACAGACCTTGCAGTTGCCCGGTGTGGGCTTAGCGAGGTTCCCAGAGCCGATAAACCCAGATGTTCCTCCCGTCGGGTTGACGGATTTCCCAGCTTGTACGTGCGCTGCGGAACTTCGACGGGTTCGACTAATCGGCTGAACGGCCTGCGCAGACCAGACAGCAGAGCCGGTGAATCAGGTGCTGCGGCGGTGTCTTGCGCGTTCTAGCTGTCAACGACGGCATGTGAGCACACTTGTTGCCACGCAGAAGTGCAGACGCTGGGTTTGTAAGAGCATGCACCTAAATGGCGGATGGCCTTTGCAAACATCAGCATGTGCTGGCAGCCAGCGAAGGTTTCCACTGGCGGGCCTTCCCCATCCCCGTCAAGCGCCGATTTCCCAACAGAGTTGTTAAAGTACGGGGCACCATGACCATTGCCAGGCGGGGGACATAGTACAGCTAGAGCACAGAACTATGTGCTGCGGCGGTATCTTGCGCGTTCTAGCTGTCAATGACGGCATGTGAGCATCACGCGCACTTGTTGCCACAGGGCCTTTGCCGGTCTCTTGCGGAAGCGCAGACGCTGGGTTTGCAAGAGCATGCACCTAAATGGCAGGTGGCCTTTTCAAATTTCAGCATGTGCTGGCAGACAGCGAAGGTTTCCACTGGCGTGCCTACCCCATCCCCGTCAAGCGCCGCTTTCCCAACAGAGTCATTAAAGTACGGGGCACCATTAAGGACCATTGCCAGGCGACCACAGGGGGACATAGTGCAGCTGGGGCGCGGAACTGGGTGCTGCGGCGGCATCTAGCTGTCAATGATGGCATGTGAGCATCATGTGCACTTCTTACCACGGGGCCTCTGCTGGGTTTGCAGGAGTTTGAGGCTGCCGTGCACCTGCTCCGGATCAAGCGAGGTCCTGCCGCTTCGTGCGTGCTGTACCTGGTCAAATGGTAGGTGTTTACAAGTCTCAGCATGTGGCGGTACACAGCCCTGCCCCCGTCAACCGCCGATTTCCCAACTGAGTCAGAGGAAACACTCGGCTTTCGACGCTCTGCAGACTGTGCACATGGCTGGCTGCACACCAAGCGGATGTAAGGAGCAAGTGTGCATGTAGTTTGTCGCCTTGTGGCGTGCCCTGCACTGGTGGCACGGTGTGCTTGCCTTGCCGTGGGCTGCGATCTTCTCCAAGGAATGTGCGTTGTGTAACATGCAAGAAGTCGCTAGATCCTGAAGAAGCCGGCAAACTCATCTTTGCCGGGAGAGCCCGTATGAAAGAGGGTCCAACATCTCATATACCCTGCATTCTGGGTATCGGGTTCGCACGATCTGATGCTCGTGGAACACGCATGTCTGCCAAACCTTGCAGCACTGTAGCCACGGCAAACCGGTACCGCTCGTTTGCCGCTGCATCTGCCACTGCCTCTTGCTGTCTTAGGCCATCGCCTGCCCAAGAGGACTCGTCCATCGTCCCGCAGGTGGAAGCACCGCGACAACTGCACGCTGCTCGCAGGTCATCCATCGGGCTGGTAATTGCGGTGATCCAAGATGACAAGATGAGTCTGTCCCCTAATCGCGGTGGTATGGCTTGCTTGCCTTGCCGGGGGCTGCAGGGCACTGGATGTGCCGACCCTGTGGCCGGTGTCCCTCATAGAGCACACCATGCCTTACAGCTTCTGCTTCTTCGCACTTGCGTCACTTGAAGTTGGTCTTACATTGTCTTACATGTCTTGCCGCCTTGTGCCAGTGGCTCGGCTGCAGGAGGCCCTCCACTTTGGTCGCACATCCCCTCAGGTGTAACGGTTCCTTCTGTGTGCTCGTTGAGACACGTGGGCCTTAAAACACAGCAGCGTCAGCAAGCTACTATCACCTGTTGCGAGAAGCTCAGCATGCTTCTGCCACTGCATCTTGCGGTCTTAGGCCATCGCCTCCCCAGAAGGACCCGGCAAGCGCTGCAGGCGTTTGCCGGGAGAGCCGGCGTGGAAGCGCGCCGTCGCAGGCGGCAGCTCCGCAGATGCTTGACAGATGCTTGTAGCAGGTCTGTGTGGGTATGCCCTGGGCGATGGTGCATGGCAGAGGCGACTGCCGACCGCGCCTGGCTGCGAGGTGCTTCTGGAGCAAAGCACTTTGCCCGGCCTGCCTCCTCCAAGATGACAAGATGAGTCCGTCTTCCAGTCTTCCAGTCGCGGTGGTATGACTTGCTTGCCTTGCCGGACTTGCCGGACTTGCCGGACTTGCCGGACTTGCCGGACTTGCCGGACTTGCCGGACTTGCCGGACTTGCCGGGGGCTGCAGTGCCCGACCCTGCGGCCGGTCTTTTGCAGGCTCGGCTGCAGGAGGCCCTCCACTTTGGCTTGCACGGGTCCTCAAGTGCAATGATTCCTTTTGTGTGACTGTTGAGACATGCTGGCCTTGTGGATCCTTGCAGCACTGCAGCTGCAGCAAGCCGCAGCATGCTTCTACCATTGCGTCTGCCACTGCGTCTTGCTGTCTTGGGCCATCGCCTTTCCAACGAGGGTTCAGGGGGTTCAAGGGGAGGGTTTAGGTCAGACTTGAGGCCTTTTTTGAGGGTCGTCAAGGTGTGGAGAAGATGCATATGTCGGCCCCGTATCCTCTGCAAGCTGCAAAATTCTCTGCGCCGAGCAACCTGTTCCTTATGGACGCGCCGTGCACGTGGCTGGATTCAAGATGGCCTCCAGGTTTGCGAAGCACTTTGGAGCCACAAGGCTAAGTAGGACGCTGTGATTTGGCCGTGCAGCATTGTGTTTGGGCATGTTCACAAGCAATGTCAGCCCTAAACCCTTAACCCAATGAGGTTTTAGGGTTGTTTGGTAGATTCTTTCGGCTGGTGATGCCTGATTGGAAGGCTAAGATCATCAGCATATTGGAACCGAACTGCCCGGCAGCAGCACCATAGCCTGCGCAGTCCTGGCAGGTGTGCCGCAATACCCGCCCGTACGGTGGACGGTTCAGAAACAATGACTGGAAGTGACACGAGGCGGACTCTTTGCTCGCATTGATGTTCTACCTGTCACTTGTTGTCATGTGAGACTGGCGCCCATGTACGCTGAGCAGCCGGCTCTGCATTCTGGGTGTCGGGTTCGCACGATCTGAACGTGGCACCGCAACATGCATGCCCGTACACTGGAGAGTCATCGAGCCCCAGCGAAACGATGGCCAAGGGGCCTTGCAGCGTTGTAGCACGGAAAGCCGCCATCACAAACGGAGACCCTCGCAAGTTTCAGCATGTGCTTGTAAATGCTGCTGTGGGTGTGTGTACAGCCAGTGCAGGCGAGCGCCGCTGACACGACAGTCACTGAAGCCAATCCGATCATGAGCCAAACTTTTCTGCTTCGGAAGGGCAATCCACCAAGGGTGGATTGCTGGCTGAGGGCACACAGAGACACTGCGAAAGTTGTTGCGTTCACCACCGCTCCTACAAATGAAGGGTTCCTTCGAATCAAGTTTTTGGGCTCCAGTTCCTGGCGTACGAGCACTTTGACACATCAACCCTTCGGGTGCAGGGCTTTTGCCCAAACGTGGTTGTTCCCTGCACCCTGTGCTCCCTGTACTTTGCCTATGCCTGCACCTGTTTGCCCTCGAGCTTCATTGATTCATTCATTAAGAGAAATACAAAGCGACAGCTTGGTGCCTGGCCTGAGAAGGCCACCTAAGTCCTACGATGTGCTGACGAGATGTCCAGGCTAAGGGATTTGCAGCCACTTGCGCCCGATGGCGCCGCATCATCTCACATCATGCACGCCCAACGTGTTGAGATGTGCTGAGATGTGCTGAGATGTGTTGAGACATGCGTGAAGGCAAAGCCATGTGGTGCCTGCCATGGTTCATGGACTTGCCTGGACCAGATGCGGATTGTCGGCGTGGAGGCGCTCTGTTCCTGACCGAACGTCGGGTGCTGTGGTGTGCCGTGAGTGCGACATGTGGAACCTCTGCAGAAGCGCGTCTGCACATTTGTGCCGAGTTGAGCCACACATATGTAGATTCGGGTATCCTGCACACGCCGTCGCTGATAGTAGATAGGAGGAGTCCGGTTCTGCCCACTCTTGGGACTCATAGGTGGAATCTGCGCCCGAGTTCCAAAGTTCTGTGCTGCTCCATGTTGCGCCTTTTCTCCTCTGTCATGGCGCATCAACGCCTGAATGCAACCCAGTTCGTGGCAAGGCTGGCGCATAGCTTGAAGGCCTTCCGGGAACTACAGCCGTGTGACCTGCCCCTGCTCTCGCGACAGATGGACGACCCCGCTCCAAGCACTGCCTAGAGCCCATAGCCGCCATAGCCCATCCCCACCCCGCCTCAATCTCACCCCCACGCGGCCGACGCGGCCACGGCCCACGGCCCACGGCCCACACGCTCTCGGCCTAGGCTGATGAGAGCCTGGCTCGGAGTCAGTGGGAACTCAGCCAGTCCCGCTTCAAACAGCCTGGCGGCTGGAAGTGTCAGTTGGTTGGGCACTGGCCTGACAGGGTTGTGCATGACAGCACGCTCGACAAACAGAGCCTTCCGGCTGTTGTTAGGTGCAGCCAGCAGCCAGCTTTTGCCGCCCCAGGTTCTGGCAGGGTACCGTGCAGAGGCAGAGCCCCGCTTGCGCTTGCAACTGCAGAGCTTCAGGGGTGGCAGACAAGTTTTGGAGATGTAGGGTGCAAATTGTTCTATCGGCATAATTCATCGCTGGATGCGCCACTGACATTGTCAACCTTACATTGCAAAGCAGACATCGTATGTCACATGGCCTTTCAGGGCCTACCCGCTCGGTGGCAAGTTTCCCGACAGGAGCTCCTTACACATCGGCTTCAAGCAATTCAAGCCGTGCAACCCTCTGAAGCCGTCCCGGGACCGAAACAGGCCCTGCGGGCGTGCTGTCGATCTCGATCGCAGCAGGGCCATTTCTGCTGGGATGTGACCTGCCTGTGTGCAGCAGCCGGCGCTCGAAAGAAAAGAAGGGTTCAAGAAATAGGGCACGTGTTTAGGGTTGAACCTGTCATGAAGGACCGTTTGTGTAAGATCTTGTTAAGGGTGGAGTGGTTAAAAAGGGCTCGGCACATTGCACCGGTTCTGATGGCCCGAGTTGATTGAGTGATGTATCGGGAGGGGGTGGGGCCAAGCCGATTTTGTGAATGAGAGACATGTCTTAGAATTTGTGGGCGAAGCAGCTTGCATCGTAGCAAAGGGAATGATGTTGGGGGTTGGTGTGCGATCTACTTCCTTGTTGGTGCGATGCCGTGGACCTGGGGTCAGAAGAAAGCCCCCCTTCAGTCCTTTTCGGTGGTGTAGATTCTGTCCTGTGTGGATCTGTGCCGGCCGGCCGACGGGTTTCGCATGCATTCTTCTTCTGCTTCTTCTTCAGGCTCGGGATTTCTTCCGTCGGGCGAAGAAGGGCCCTCTTCTTCGGGCCGTGGGCCTCTAGACTTGCAGTTTTTGCAGGAGATTCAAGTTTTCAGGAACCCGTGTTTTTTTGCTGTGGTGTCTTTTTTTACAGTAGACGGATGAAGCCGGTATGTAAGGCAGTGAGCCCCCGTCCCCGCCCGCCACGACGGCAACAAAAATGAAATAACACGCCCCCAAGGTGCCCAAGCCACCACGGTAGGCCCCCCAGAAAGCCAGTGAGTGAACCCCCAGCTCCGCCGACGCCAAAAACACACGCGTCCCCCACCACATCAACAAAAAGTCACGCAGTTGCCACGCCAGCAAGAGCAACCCCTGCCACGACAGCAACTGGACGACGCACCCCCTCTGCCACGACAGCAATAAAGTGCACCCTCCAAGACAATGCCTTGCAAATAGTGCGCGCAGAACGTTGTGGATTCAAGCACTAGTTTGCGATGCTTTCGCAAACAGCATGCTTCGCCAACTCTGTCCGCAAAAACGGATGAGAGGACAGGTTGCTTTTTTTGTCCGCGATGCTTCTTGTTTGCGACGCCTGGCCAAAAATGCAAACTCTGTGTGCAACACGGCAGGGAGGACAAGCTGGAGGTTTTTCAAGCAACTTGTCCGCGATGCTTCTTGGTTGCGAAGTTTGCCCAAAACATGCCTTGGCAACTTGTCCGCGATGCTCTTGTTTGCAAACCTGGCCAAAACATGCCTTGCAAACTTTGTGCACAAAACAGCAGAGAGGAACCTCGGTGCACAAAACAGCAGGGTGGACGGGTTGTAGTTTTTTCAAGCAACTTGTCCGCGATGCTTCTTGTTTGCGAAGCCTGCCCAACGCATGCCTTGCAAGCTCTCTGCACAAAACAGCTGGGAGGACAGGTTGTAGTGTTCTTTCAAGCAGCTTGTCTGCGATGCTTTTTGTTTGCGAAACCTGGCCAAAACATGCCTTTCAAACTCTGTGTGCAAAACCGCAAGGAGGAAACTCCGTGCACGAAACAGCAGGGAGAACAGGTTCCCGCAAGTTTTCAAGCTACGAATAAGACCTCGCCAATATATTAATCACGAAACTCACGGTGGTCACGGTGCGTACGAAAGCAAGGAACATGCCACACTTAGAGTTTGATATTCTTGGGTCTCAGTTCTCTGAAACACTTGTTTGGCGATATGGGTTTGGTTGCATTTTGCAAAGTTGACTTGAAGCGTTCTGGTCGATTGCCTCGAGAAGCAGCGCCTGATGTCCAGATGAGCTTGTTTAAGGCGTGCCCAAGATATGACATGTCGATGTAGTAGGTGGTTTGCGAGGCCTGCAGGCAGTTGAAAGTTTCTCGAACGAGCTTTTGGCCTGGCTTTAGAAAGAAGGTTTGACAAGAACGCCGAAAATTGCCAAATGTAACAAGTGGCTCATGATTATGATTGAACATGTGGCAGTCCTCGTCAGAACTGAACTCAACTGTATGTGAAAGGTATCTCCCTGAACCAGTGAACTTTCTGCAAGGCAGACAGTACCGCGCATGTACAGGACACAACGTGACACAGCGCCCTTGACCGAACTGGTCTTGCCACTGTTCCGAGCCATGCGCCGCGGGACGTAGGTGGGGTGAGAAATGCGTGTGGATTGTTGGCACGTGATGCCGCGGCTGCATGGCATGGCTGCATAAAATTGCATGTTAACTTAAACCATCTTAAACCTTTTGCATAGCAATTCGCGGCAGGGCCAGATGGGGTGCAGGTAGATTGCTGCCACGTGTTGCTCTAGAATATTCAGCTGGGTTGCCGTGAGCCAGGCACCAATGAGACAACGACCACAGGCGGAAGTGGGAGCCAGTCTTCATGGTTCGTTTTGAGTGTTTCGGCTTGTAGTTCAATCAACATGTGGGGTCGATATAAGGTTTTCATTTAGGCTCCATGAAGTCGTGTGTCACAGTCCCGATTTGCGGCCGCAACCATGCTGAATCGATGCTCTAGACTGGGCATGCGGCTTGCTGCAACTCTTCCGGAACATTCCGGAACATGCCGGAACATGCATGGCACGTTCTGAGTTGCAACATTGCATCGTTGTACTCCTTGGCACACGTTTATGACAAGAGCCCACCATAGTCCACCACCAGCTAAATGCACGACGGCCTTTTCCCAGAACCCATCCCGCAGGCGTCCACAGCTGCAAAGGCCCTGGTGCGCCGCACTCACGTTAGGCCTGTTGGAGTTTCATGCTTTTAGGGTCGAGGGGGCGCAGAACATTTCGTGAGAAGTAGTTTCCTGCAGATTTGAAGATGCAGCCCTCAACAGACGTTCCCTCGCAAGGCTACCTGGTGACTCTTGAGCCTCCTCAACTTGTTTTGCTTTTTCCAGGCCCTCTTGTCGAGGGCTGCTAGTTGTGCAAAGGCTGTCAGATTGAAAGTAACGAGGTTGGATGGTCTATCTGGAGGTCGCAGGCACGCAGAAAACCTCGACACGGATTGACAGACATGGTTTTCGCCTGGGGCGCATCTAGTTGGGCGCTACACAGCCTGGCGCCCAACCAGGGAGTTAGGACAATGTAGTGGATTGGTAAGAACGTCAAAAATCCAAAATACATATAGAGTACGTCAGCAATGGCCGTCAGCGCCGTGCACGGACAGTTTGCGAGGTGAAGGAACTTCTTCTATGGCAGTCGCACGGCCTGAACTCTAAACCCAAAAGTTAAGGCGTTGGTACATCGGTACCTTGGTACCATGGATGTTATGAATTGTAAACGCTTGCGCGCGCCGCCTCGGCAGCCGGGCCGGCCCACGGACAGGAAAGAAGGAAAGAGGGTTTCTGGGCCGGGCCGGAAGTGGGGAGGGGGTTTTCGGGGTGGTGGGTTCGCGGGGGGGGGGGAACAGGGCGTGGTCCCAGGGTAGGGGTTTCAAGGGAGTTTCAAGGAGGGTCCTCAGAAAAATCCCGGAGGGCGGTGCCCGGGTTGGGGGGGTCGGCCAGAAAAGCAGGGAGGGAAGGGTTGGGTTAGGGGGAAGGAGGCCCGAGACGCTTCTCGGCAGGAAGCCGAGGCGAATTGAGGCTTGGCTGTGCATGCTCTGGAAAGTGAACATGCTGGTACCATGGATGTTTTTAAGGCTACGCATGCCCTGGGAAGTGAGCATACTGGTACCATGGATGTTACTATGGTTTCGAGCATCATGTCGAGAAAAATCACCTGGGCAAGCTGCAAGCACCTGCAACTACCAGATTTTTTACGTGCCTGCTTCCTATTTGGAGGGGGGTTGCGGACGCCGTCGCGTCCTCACAATTTCCCCTTCACGGTTTTTCTTCAAGAACTTGGCCCGCAACAACTGCCGTGGGTCCATCAGCTTGGAAGCTCGGCAACAGGATGCGGGCCGATCTTTGCAGAATGGGAAGCCCGCTGTGAAAGTAGACGTCCCGAAGGTCCCGAAATGTCCCGAAGCTCAGCTTTTGATGGACTTTGCCGAATCTGGAGCTCTGCTCATATGCTTCGGGAAGCTGCCCCGACCTTTCCTTGTCAGGTACAGTACCGGAGTGAGGCGCAGAACCAGTCCGGAGAGCTGAAGGCCGGTGATCTGACATTTTTTTGCAGCACAGACATCAGACAGATCTTGCAAAAGGCAGCAAATGAGCAGCATCTATGTACCGAGACGCCACGTGCTGTCTGCGTGTTGAACTCTGCCCTGGAGGCGCGGGCGAAGGCACAGCAGGACTCGACCATCATGTGCATCAACTTTGCGTCGTAGAGCCAGATCGTTGTCGGCCAAGAGTCTAGTCTAGCCACACCCGCGCATCTGCGTGTGAGAGTGCTAGAAATCTAGAAGTGGCCCAGACAATCCCGAAGCACAGCCCTGAAATCCCGAACATGAAAATCTCGCCTGAGCCACCGCAAGCCACGTTCGACTGAGGAGTACAATTAGTGTGATGAGTGTACCATGGACACTTTATCATGGACCATGAAGAAATGATGTGATCATTGATGAATCCCATCCGCTGTGCCCCCGGATCTTTCCTGCCAGGGGCCACCCGCGACGCCTGAGAGGACAACGTCCAGGCACTCCTGAGACAATGGGAATCAAATGATCCTGAATCCATCTGAGTCCCATGGCAATCTCAGATTGCTAGTCAGCTCGAGTATGTTGCAGGGCGTTTGGCGGTGTCACTTGGAATTTAGGGTTTCGGCATTGTTGTGGTTCACAAAAGAGACCATCAGCCGCCCGCCGTGGAACGCAGAATCTACTGACCAACACAAGAAGTCCCCTTTTCGGAGTGGTGTATGGGCAGAATTTTGAGGCCCACGTCGCCTTCTCCGAAACCAAAGGCAGCCAAGGCGCAAGTGACGCAAGTGCCACCAGTGTTCAGGGAAGCTGGGAATGATCGTGGCACCAGCGCTGCTGCCTTTGGCGAATCACGAGGGACTGGGCAACTTTTGCAGCCTGCCATTCCGCAGCCATTTTAAAGGAAGGCTTGCCAGAAGCACAGATGAAGCAGGCGGGACAGAGCCGTGAATGGATGTCCTTCAACTTTCAACCCTTAAGTCTGAGAGCATTGTGGGAATGCTGCATGTCCTCGAGAATCAAGAGAACACAAGTAACGCACATAATCGCACGACAGATAGTCCTCCCTTCTCCGCCCATAGCCGTGCTATGACACGCTGCGCCCAGGAGGTTGGCAGGAGGGGTGCGAGGGAGTCTTGGTTCTTTCGGTGTCTCTCTTGCTTCTGTGGTGTTGGACTGGATGAGGGCTCTTTAAGTGGCTTCGAGGAGGCTTGACCCCATTAGGGGCTCCTCCAAGAGCATACGTTGAACAAGTTGTCTGCGAGTCTGCAAAGGTGCATGACGAAGTCCGAAGCGGAGCAAGCGGAGCAAGCGGAGCAAGCGGAGCAAGCGGAGCTCAGTGCCGCACGCCCAAAGAGAGGCACGAGGAAGGTTAGGAAGCACGCCTCAGCTGAAAGAACTTTCAAGGGTCATACGTTATCATAATAAGGATCATCATTGTTGACCTCTCAAATACTGAAGTCTCTCCAAAGGAAGATGTCCCGCTGACAGGGTTTGAGTTCGGCACAGCAAAGTTTCATGTTTGGTAAACGCCTGGAGTGGAGAACCGATTCTGGAGGTGTCATGACTGTTCGTTGAATCGTTTGAGCACACGCTTGAACACTTCGGCCTCTGTTGGGCGGTTGTGCAACAGCGAAACGCCGCGACGCAAGAGAACCCACGCTGTGTCGGTCAATGTGTGCACCGTTTGTCGTCCCAATGTAGATGTAGACGCTGTGCTGTGCTCCCTGAAGAACATCTGCAAAAAGTCAGCTGAGGACATGGCATCTCCCATTCCGGAGTGCCACTCTGCGATGCTGATGGATGCTGCAGATGCTTGTGGTGCGGAGGAGAGCTGGCAAGACCTCTTACAAGTAGAGAACACAAATCGTAGGTTTCTGGACAGCTTTTGGGATGGGTTACCTGTTAGGCCTGGCTCTCTGGTGCTCCCTTTTTCCTCTTGGTAGGTCTGCCGACCGTCTGAAACCAAATGATTCCGTCTTACGCGAGCATTGTGTCCGCACCCCAACTTGCCGCTTTCCATTCGTGCAAACAATCTGAAATCTTGTGGGTCCTTTGTGTGCCGCTGTCTGTGCTGCGCGGGCTTGCTCTGGAAACCTCGCGCCATCAAGAGCTGGGTTTTGTAAAGCCTTACCTCTCTTCAGCTTCTATCTTGTAAGGTTTGAGTAAGAATGCGTGAAAAGTCCCCGTTCCTCGCGACAACGGGACCCCCATAAAACATTTAGTTCTTTTCACTGGTTTTCTTATTGAATCTGAAGAACCTCAGGCCATCACGAGCAGTAGTGTGAAATCCTTACAGAATCTCTTCAAAGCGCGCCGTTCGGACTTCGTGTATGCAAACGGGCCCCCCGGCTGTACCCCCGCAACCCCCTGGCCCTGTTTCAGCCATGCAGGCCAGAACCTCGTGCCATCAAGAGCAGTCGCTTGAAAACCCACCTGAATCCCACACGAATATTGCACATGCAGTTGGGTGGGGCTGTCCCCCCCTCCCTCGGCACGGTTTTGGGATATGTTGGGTTCAGATTGTTTTAAGTTGGATTTCGGGCACTTTGAAGCCGGCTAACATCCAGAAACATGATCTGCTTTGTTTTTTGACCTGCGGCGCCTAACAACAGTTAGAACACACAGGATGCCGAGCCCGAAGCCCTGAAGTATCACTTTGTTGGGATTTGGTAGCTGAGCCTCCCTTGCTGAGACTCCGCCCCCTTGGCAGGACAGGCGGAAGAGCGACCCGATGGAGCGAGGGCCTTGAGGGGATGTAGGGCCTAGGCCCAGAAACGAATATGTACGGGAGGGAGAAAAACTGAAGCTTGCGAGAAATGGAGGGCCAGTTGTGGTTCCGCGATCTGACAAGCTCATTCATGACCTCCCAGAAGTTTCTGCAAGCCGGGGCGAATGGGGTTCAGGGTTTCGGGGTTCAGGCAGAAACGGTTTGGGACCGTAGGGCTCTGAGGGGGTTCTAAATGTTTTGAGACTCAGAGCCTTGCTCCCATGAGAGCTTTTCCATGCTCTGGGGAAATCAGGGGACCTAGAAACAGGGCTGCCAGCAAGACATGACTTGCCAGCTGGCAAGTCATCGGAATGAAGTCCCTCGGTGCTTCCACAAAGGTACAAGGTAGTTTCTTTTTTTCAAGTTGTCCCGGGTTCGCGCACAACTGATGGAAGGCTTGGTGCAAGGTGCAGTACCCCTCAGAAAGAGCCTTCCGGTTAGGAGCCAGAGCCCAGGAGTCGGGAAAGGATCACATGCTGGGCAGACGCCACCGATGAGGATGAACAGATCCTGAGCACCTTTGGCTGTTTATGACATTCTTGCAATTTCCACCTTGGATTTACCTCTTGGCCTCCCTGGGGTCGGTGAGGTCTTTTGTGTCTCGCTTGCATTTTCAGGTTCGAGGCTTTGCTGGAACAAAGCACCCGAAGATCCCAAAGCGCCCAAAGCTTCTTCAGGCCCTGTGGCAAGGCCTCGCCAAGGGAGGCGGAAGCCGAGCGGCTCGGCAGATGCCAGGGCTTAGGACTTAGTAGACTTAGTACTTACCAGTTTCGGCGGGGTCAGGCTTTAAAGGCGTGGGCATTCAGATTTTTAGCAGTCTCAGGCCATTCCAGCAACTCGTTTCTGTCGAGCTCCGGCCTGCATAAATGTGGAGTTCTTTGTTATCCTTTTGGCCGCAGCTTCAAATCGATTTTCAAGCTTCCTCAAGCCAATCACGTGCTTTTGGCTGCTTGGACTTGATTTCAAACCGCCGGCGGTTGCAGAGGCAAAAAAAGGCGACTTCAAATCGATTTTCAGCTGTCGGTTGGTTCAGCAGCTTGAAATCAATATGAGGCCCTGCCACTCAACAGCAGGATAAGTCGATTTCCAGCCGGCGTTCTGATTTCGCAGCGTAAAAATCGATTTTCCATGCTGCCATGCCGAGCCTCTTCGGAAAGACCTCACATCGATTTGGGAGCTCGTCAGCTTAGGGTTGTCGATCATAACTTCGCGATTTGCAGGTGCTTACAGGGTATGACCCTGTAAAGCGCTCTCCTAGGCGCTTTTAGCTCTAAACCCTTGTGGGAACGAGGACCACCCTTGACCTTAAGTCTTCAAGTATCAGGGCCTCGGATTTGAGATTGCCCTGAGCTCTTGGAGCCCCTTGCCTGAAAACTAGAACCATGACATCTTTTCAAGAACCATAACATCTTTTCAATGTTCGCGACGGGATTTTGAAGAACGCACCTGCAACAGGCACCGGTTAGAGTGCTTAGGAGTCCGAAAGAGGGCTTCATTGAGAGACACGCTTGGTTCAGGCGGTGGATTCGTAATTCATGTCACTTAGGTTCGATAAGGCACTAAGTCTGTATCGGCCCAAAAAGTGGAACTTAAGCTGCCAAGTGTGTATCGGCGCAACAAAGGAAACTCATGACATCAAGCCTGTATCTGCGTTCGGGGCGAAATCTTAAAGTTCCCATGGGCCCAGTAACCTTCACCCGAATAGAGCTGATGCTGTGGCTGCCGGAGGTGCTGCCCGATGCTTTTGAGCACTGATGCTCTGGTACATGCTGATTGCAGCCTTCCCTCGGGGTGAATGCTTCATCTGCATAGGTGCCGTGCACTACCGCCGAAATCGACATCAACAGGAAGCAGGAAGTCAAAACTCAAAACCTGCAAGCCTTGGACAGGAAGACCTTGAACCTTGGACAAACAACGCGGCAGGTTAGCCTGTCTGTTGAAACCTGCTTATGGATTTTCATCCACGTGTACACTGAAAAGCGGGGTCGGAGGTTGCCGACGATGGTCAGCATCGGCATGACACCAAGAACCGGCTCAAAGTCGATTTCAATCAAATGCCGAAGGACAGAGGGTGGCTTTAAACCGATTTGAGAAGCCCAATGAACTGGAAATGGGGCGGTTTGAAATCACTTCTAAGCCAGTTGCCAAAGCTCGGCTTCCACAAAGCTGCCTGGAATTCATAAATCTAGTTTCGGGGCTCCGCGCTACATTGACTCGAGGCATATAGGGTTGGAGTGTAGACAGGCGTTTGCGAGGTTTTGCAAAATGAGGTTTGTCTGGAGTTCATGGCTATCGATACTGGTGCTGCGTGTGTCGCGTGAGAGGTTTTACGTCCTTGTCATATATGATGCCCTTATCGTGAGGGTACTCACTGTACCCGCAGGAGAGTTAGCTGGGTCCGAGGGGGTTAGCTGAGGAATCTACTCGCGCCAGCTGCTCTTGTTGCTGCGCCGGGTCGAGCGCCCGGCATCGCCAGGCCTGCTTGCTCGGAGGCCCAGGGTTTTTTCCTTGTGCAAAGTGTCGCAGCGCACTCTTTTGGGCGAGCCCGTGCGCTTACCATCGCCTCCAGGTTGGAGGAACTCCCTCAACCAATGCCGGCCTCAAGGCAATGTCGGGAAAGCAGAGCAGCTGCATGCATCAAGATTGGAACACACGCCTACGCCTCGTAGAACGTACGGTAGGCCCAAGCCCAATTCGTCCCAAGCCCCACACAGCACTCGAATTGCCTTTCCTCTTGTGTGCAAGGCACCAAAAGGCTAAGAATTCCGTGGCTGGGCACCATGGGCGTGGACTCGGAGGACGGGAGCGGCAGTGTCAAGAGCCATGCCGAGGGTCCAGTGTCTCTATAGCGTGTTTGCTGGTCTTGGTTTGGCTGGCCTTTCTCACAGCCAGGCTTTGCAGGCCAGGGGACGATGCCCGTGCACGTCTTCGACCCCATTGTAGCCGCGGCCACCTGTGAGGCCGGGGCAGCGATTTCCAGCCCACACCACTTCAAACGGCGGTGCAAGACGGAACGACATGCGCCGCAAGACTTCGAGACATGAAGGCGTTGAGACGTTGAGATGCTGGCAGGTAGTGCTCTCCTGGCTGACTTCCCGGGATGGTGCTGAGTCTGAGGGGCGACTTGGGACTTGGGATGCCGTGGGGGCAGGGTTGGAGGTTTGGGGCGTTTGGGGCGTTTGGGGCGTTTGGGGTGTTTGGGGTGTTTGGGGTGTTTGGGATGTTTGGGGTGTTTGGGGTGTTTGGGGTGTTTGGGGTGTTTGGGGTGTTTGGGGTGTTTGGGGTTGAAGAGTGTCAAAAGGATTGGCTGAGGGTTTCCGGGCATTGCAAGCTATTTCCTACGACAATTTCACAGGGCTTCTCTTGACAAACCATATTCCCTCAGGGCTTGGCCCTCTGGCATTGCAGCCGCACGATTTAGTTCTAAGTAATCCTAACGGTCCTCACGTGCACGTTGTTGGAAGGTGCTTTCAAGGCTTTTGACCGTAGCAGGCACCACGGTCTTGTCAAAGTGCCTCTGATGATCTGTTGATCGTTTTACTGCTGCCTTGGCAAACTGGCGCCGGGGCCGTATGGAGGCGCTTGGCACCCAAATCGCCTGGAGATTTCTAACGGGAGATTCTCGCTTTTGTGGGGCTGGGTCTGCGCCATGCACGGATGAAGCATCCGCGCCTTGAGTTTCCGCAGCGGAGCCCTTGCGTGCTTAAAGCAGAGCCGTTCAGCCTGGATTCATCCTTCTTGTTGGATGAAGGTTGCACCGGCCGTGCTGAAGAAAAAGGGCTTTTCAGCGGTGAACAATTCCGTTTGCACCCGACGCAGGGCTTGGAGCTTGAAAGGCTTGGAGGAATCACTGCTTTGGCTATCAAAAACGAGTATGGAATCAGTATGGAATCGGGCGTAAACAGAGATTCTAGTCTGAAAACGGACGTGTTAAACCGCCCCAGCCCCGGGCAAGGCGCCTTACATAACCAAGCCAAACACCGCACCACCTGTAAACGCCTGGATTGCTGAAAAGGCCGAAGAGATCGGTGGTCAGCTTGCCCCCCTCGGCTCAACAAGCCTTGGCAGCTTGGTCTTTAGGATGGAGGCGTGATGGGGAGTTTAAGAGTGCTTCGGAATTTGGGTGCATTTGGGTGCATCACAAAGGCTCCCATTCCTTTTCCCGGTTTTGGTATTGTCTGGCAGAAATTGGGCAGTTTGGCAGTTTGGCAGTTTCGGAGTGCCCCTGAAGACCGTACTTAGGGTTAGGCCGATTAGGCCTTTTCAAGGTGGTCCATCTTATTCCATCATCCCCCCTGCCCCCTCCCCTCCCACCCTTCCCCCCCGCCAAGGTGCAGCTCCAACATCGCTCCCTGCTCTCCGGCAAAGCCGAGCCCCTGGGACCCCTGGCCGCGACACCCAGACTCCGGGCCTGTGCCGCAGAGCCCCTTGGAGAGGGCACAGGGCACTAGCTCTACTGATTTTGGGTATTTTAGTTGATGTTTTGCTCTTCTTTTATGCAAAACTAGGGGCTCCACACAGGAGGGAGAGCTGCTTCAGCAACATGCACTGCAGATTGGCCCTTGAGTGTGACACCAGGTTCTGGCCAACCCGGAAGGAACTGCCAGCCCACGTGGAAGAGGAAAGGGCGAGGGCGGCATGCGCGCGAGCAAGCGCGGGTGTGTGTGTGTGTGTGTGTATCTGTGTGTGTGTGTGTGTGTGTGTGTTTTGTTTTGTTTTCCCTTCTTGCATGGGCAAACATTGTGCAGCACCTTGAACTGAAGAGGCAGACGCCAGCCTCTCTAGCCAGCGCTGCAAGACAGACTG
Organism: Symbiodinium natans; assembly: GCA_905221605.1. NCBI lineage: Eukaryota > Dinophyceae > Suessiales > Symbiodiniaceae > Symbiodinium > Symbiodinium natans. The sequence goes on from CAJNDS010002334.1 coordinate 114,481, forward strand.
CAGTGGCATATGCCTTGTCATAAGCGCAACCGCACAGTTCGTCCTTGAGCACTTTGCTTGGCATGTTAACTTGCATTCCTGTCAGGACAGCGCAGAAACTGCCTGCCAAGAAAGTGAAAGTGAGATCGACGAGGAGGAGGTGTCGGACGTAGAGGAGGACGAGAAGGAGGACGTCTGACAAGCCTTTTCACTCAACACATCCAGGAAGATGAAGGGTTTTTGTCGTGTGGGACCCCAAGATCTGAACTCGGAACTCCGCCTCTTCAGGAATTTAGGTTTCGGGGATGGGTTGAGGGTTTTTGGGGGCCTAGGCTCCCCTTCCCCCCAACTCTGCTCAGCTTCGACTTCCAGCTCAAGACTCAGCAAGGGCTTGAACACGAAGCCTCATGGAAATGCATGGCCAAGTTTACCAACATGCGTGGACCACGTTATCATGATCCCGGCCCCAGTTCGGTCCCAACCCCCCCTGCTCCTTGACTCCATTCTGCACGAAAGCCCTAAACCTCAGCCCTCCGATGCAGAACAACCCTAGCCCCAAACCGAACGATCGCCAAACCTTAAGCAGGTGTTCCTGAGCCTAAGCCTTTTAAGTTACAAAACCTGGACACTAGTCTCAACCCTGAATCTCGACCCAACACTGTGATCCTACAGCTCGACCCTGAACTTAGTCCAAAGGGCAGAGGACGCCATGCGATTACAAACCTAAACCCGGAACCGATGCAAATCTCGAAAGCCTTGGAACCAGAGGCCCTGGAAGCCCTTGAAAGAGTCAACCCTAAACTTGGCCCATCGATTGAACTCTCGTGCTTAAAGGAGCCGAAGCAGCGGAGCGGAGCCTCGCTGGGGCGCTGCCTCGTGGTGGCCCTGGCCGCGGCGCTGCACCGGGGCCGCAGAGAAGTCGAACCTTTTTGTTTCTGTTTGGGTGGGGGGGGGGGAAGGGGGGGGGGAGGGGGAGGGGAAAGAAAGGGTGGGGAAGGGGAATTTCTGTCCCGTGTTTCAAAAACTGTTGTAGGGGCATTGTGTCCTGCATGCTCTGTTCGAGGCTCGGCCATGTCTTCTACGTGGCCCACACGGCCAAGCCACGGGCAGAGCCTGCTGCTCGGAGCCCTGGCAGCAAAGTGTCTCTGTTGAAGGCGATGTCGAAGTGTTGAGCGCGGATTTTACATGTTCTCACGATATCTCTGCATGCGCTGGGTTTGGGTTGCACTTGTCTCTCAGCCAATCGCCCTCTCAACACTTCAGCCTGCTATCGAGGCCTCCGACAAGTTTCTTCCAAAAGGCACAGTTGAGGACTCCTGAAATTTGACTTCTTGCATTTTGGTTGGCATCTTGGCAGTCCTTCTGAATCTGTTTCAGTAGTGGGAGATACCTGAAACGAAAATGACGGTCAGCTCTCATATTGCAGGGTTCAGCGTGATGGAAAGACTGTCAGTGCAGAGTTCTGCGATGACCAACACGGAGCAAACATGCTCTCGCTCTTGAGGGCCTTTTGTGTAGCAGTGGCCCCACTTGCACTAAAGAAGTTTGTTTCAGCTTCGGATTGATGTACAGATTCCAGCGTGTCCCAGCGTGCCAAGACGTGCTGGTGATTGGCATTTCTGGTTCTGGGGCCTCCTTGGTCACAGGAATCGATCCGATCCCTAATTCCACATAGCGCCTCAAAGGACCTTCCTTACAGTCAGACAAATTGTTTCAGCGGTTTCAATGCCTGTGCATGCTCGCCTCGGGGACAGGGGTTAGTGTCCCCTGTCCCAGCGGGAAGCCGTGACGCGGGCTGGGATCCACCAGTCTATGCAGATTGTGTAGCTCAGGTGCAATTCACCCACCTTGACCCACATGATACCAACAATCAGCCTTCGCTTCTGGCTCTGGGTTGCTGACCCCTGAACCCAAAGTTCCCGGGGTGAGGAAAGTCTCTCTTCATAGTCCATAGTGCGACACGCGCTTTGCGTGAATCTACGTCCATGAGGACTCTTTGATGTAAGGGACCTATGACCCTACATTCCGCAGACCTGCCTCAGGCGGATCCTCCAAGCCCGCGATTTGTACAGTCCTGCCAGGCCTTCCAGCGTGTACGGCTCACACTGCAAGGCTCAAGATTCTTAAGCTTTGAGGGTTCCGATCTCCACCTAGAGTAGGTAGGACGTTCTCGAGCCACGCTGGAGCTTGGACATCTGCGATTTTCGGCTTTGCCTTGACCTTTCCTCCAGGGCAAAATTTTGTAATTCTCGAGGAAACACCAATAGTCTCTGCACGGAGCTAGCAAAGATTGTCTCTTTGATGGCAGTTTTCACCGTGCGGCAAACTCAAGCAGCACCTCGTAGCGGGCTGGGTGTAGGACGTGCTTCCAGTGCTTGCAAGTGCAAGCCTGGTGCACTGTGTTTGTTGGAGTTGCAGGCCACTGCAAAAAGGCACGATTCCTGCAGTTTAGGAAACTGACCCCTGGCCTTCTAAAACCAGGGCCCATCCGGAAGCCTTACGAGAACCCTCTTGCGCCCGTCTTGCATCGTTTTGAGTTGGGGGAAGAACGGAAGAACCTGATTCCAGGCGGCAGGCGGCGAGCCGCGGCCTCAACCTTACCCCTTCAAGCTGGAAGCCGGTTAAGGGCCATCAGCATGGCTTAAGATGAAGGTTGCCAGAGGTTGCCCGCACCGCAGGTTTTTATCCTTTAGCACAGGCCTCTTTGCGCTTTGGGGGCATTGCCAGTCCAACTCATTTTTGCTGGAGCCTTCATTTTTTTTGCAGCTCTTGAGGGCCGTTTCAGGGTTTTGGGCAAGCATCTTTAGGGTCAAGATTTGAGTTCCCTCCCTTGGGCCTGGTACAGGGCTTAGGACTTTGCCAAATCATGGGCCCTGCTGACACCTCATGAGACTCGCCTTTTTGGGGCCGTGCGGCTGTGTCAGGCGCTCGCCGCCCTCACCAAAACCCAAGGCAGAAGGCAAGGCGGAAGCAAAGCCAGCCACCCAGAGTTGGCAGGGACAGTACCTTTGCCGAGAATCATCTCAGTCGGCAGCAGATTTGAACATGTTGCCCCTTTTTTGTTTTTTGCACCAGGCGGCCGCCGCCCTCACCCAAGCCAAAGGCGGAAGCAAAGCCAGCCCCACAGCGACTCCATTTCGAAACAATCGAAGACATTGACAGGGATCAGGGTCAAGGTCTGGAGTGTAGTGGGAGACGGTGGCCCAATTGAAGGGTACATGTTGTGAAGTCCGACGCCCGAAGCTTTTAATTCTTAAACAATGCCTGGCCTGAGGGCGAAGCCTGGCAGTGTGGGGAGAAGGCCGCCAGAAGGGACATGCTCCCACATGCTTTGACACTGTAGGGCCTGTAGGGTCAATATGGGTAACGATCTCGACGGGTCCATCGCCCACTGCTTGATTGCTTGACCTCACAAGGACATCCGGGAAGCACCCTACTATACCCTATCGGACCTATCGATACGCTGTTCGACTCAGAATGCCCTGCATGCTGCGTTCCAATATTCAAAAACAAGCCAAGCAAAAATGAGAGTGCGATGTATCGGGGCTGCCACCAACTTCTTTGCAACAAGACGTTGACGTTTTCAAGTGTGCCTGTGCCTATGCTGTAGCTGTCAAAACCCAAACATCGTGTATGCCTCCTCCGGAAAAGGGTAGGACACATCCCTATGCCTCACAGCATCCCCATCGCCTCAGTGTCCAGAGTTTCAAGCCTCTTCAGCGGACAGCTCGCAGAGCTTCTCTTGCAGCTCATATTGCCACGTGGATTTCGGGCCAGGCCTGGGGCAAAGAGCCTGGGAAAGGCGGAAGCTGCAGCCGCGAGCTGAGGGATGCTGAGGGATGCTGAGGGATGCTGAGAGATGCTGAAAGGATGGTTTCGCTGGGCTTAGCTCAGACTGCTTAGACGTGCTTAGGTGGGCTTGGAAGGGCTTCGATGGGCTTCCCTATGAGCTCAGGATAGTGTTCGGCGCAGTCATCTAGGAATCTAGGACACTGTCTCGCAAAGATGGAGAAGCTCTTGGGAGTTCTTTGGGCCCAGATCATCCCAGATCCAAGACTGCCCCAGTACTGCCCCCAATGAAGATGTCGCGGATCAGGAAGACGAGCAGCCGTCGCGGGCCTGAAGCCCAGTTTTTGGCACCTGATGGAAGGGAAGTAGTTTGCTTTGAGGCTGTTGAGGTTTTGGGAGGGCTTTGCTCGGGTTTGTCACAGAACGGTGTTCGCAAGGCTCTTCAATGCCGCTTGGACCGGAAATTTGCAGCAAATGTGTGCCAAGATCAGAGTGAGATCAAGGCTGGATTGCAAAACGTTTCCAGACCCCGATCAGCTTCGGTACCGGATTCACAAGCGGCGGTCTTTGTTTCCGGGTCCGTCAATCGAGGTAAAGCCTTCTGATCTCGCCGGTCTTCAGCTTTTCTGCCTGTGCAAAAAACATTTGAAGTAGTTCGGGGCTCACAGTGTTCCAGACTTTGGTAGGTAGCAAGGGAGGGGTCCGAGGGCCTGGACAAGCTTCGCAAGGCCAAGTTAGAGGGGGATTGGCTGGCGATCGCTTGCCGAGCAAAGCGAGCTGCTTCAGGCACCGAGCTCAGATCGGAGTAGAACAGGGCCTGGGGCTTAGCCTCGCGACTATGTTGGGCTTTTTGGTCTTCAGGCGTAAGGTTCAAACGTTAGGATCTAGGTATGGGTTCGTTGCTGTCCTGACAGGTCGCCGCCCTCTCCGCCCAAGGCGAAGGCCAAGGCGGGACACGCACTGGGGATGTTGCTGGCGTGTATGTTCTGTATGTTCATGCTTCCTGTGCAGAGTGAACTTCTAAGGCAGGAACACCCGATTCGAAGAGGCCAGATGCCAGCTGGTGTTTCTTGGGTGAGCCGTTCGCATCCGTTCGCGACACGGGGCGGTTTGGATTCTAGATGGCACTCGTCTTGCTGGTTCGGCCTTAGAGTGTTATAGTTTTAGTGTAAGTAGCGGTTACAGAGTGTGTAGGGCTTTGGTTTTCCAGGCAAGATGGACATTAAAAGCCTGTCAACTCCGCTTGACCCCCCAACCCCCAAGACTCGGACCAAGCAGCGCTGCCTGGCAGGGCCCAGCTCGCGCCACCCAAGGCGAAGGCCGAGCCACAACCCTGGAGCTCCTCAAAGGGTCCCAAGAGTTCCCGGTTTTTGCGTCATTGGGTTTAGGAATGTTTAGGGACGGTTTGCTGTTGCATGCTGTCTGAGTCGGTACGACGCGCACGCTAGTTCCAAGCACAACTTCAGCCCTCGGGGATTTCCGCAGTCACGCCCACCCAGAAGCATCTCCTTGCTGTGCCAACACAGTGAACTAGCGAGTTAGCTGAAGTCGCATCTCCTCGTCTGGCATGAGCGTGCCCAGCGTGTAGCCACCTCGTCCGTGCACACTTTGGGGAAATCCATTCCAAACGAAATCTGCGAATAAGCATGAGGCCTACCTAAGACTCATTTGAAGTTGAATCTCTGCGCGGCGTGCACACTGCGGGGAATGCTCGAACCCTGCGAAGAAGCATGGACCTGGCTTGAATAAATC
>CAJNDS010002334.1:122500-137327 GCA_905221605.1 Symbiodinium natans
TGCTGGAGAAGGGCATGCTCAAGCAAGAGGTAGTGGATGAGCTCGTGAGTGATGAGGTAGAAGGGTCGCGAATGAAGGTTTATATGACGTATCATATAGGGTTTAGGGTCTTCTGCAAACTATGCTCATCACGCTCCGATGCTCCATAATTCACACTCTGATGCTCCGCAGTTGATGCTCACCCAATTCTGCTCATCACGCTCAGATGCTCTGCAAGTCATGCTCTGATGCTCCACCACTCATGCTCAACCAAGCTTGCTCACCACGCTCAGAAGCTCTACAATTCATGCTCTGATGCTCCACAAGTCATGCTCGCACAACTCTGCTCAGCACGTTCAGATGCTCCACGACTCATGGTCTGATGCTACACACTTCATGCTCCCGCAACTCTGCTCATCGCGCTCCGATGCTGCGCAGTGCATGCTCATATGCTCTAGCGCTCATGTTCCGAACCTTCTCCATGCTTTCGTCCATCATCATGCTCGACATGTTCCATCACCATGCTAAAATGACATGCTCACGCAATTCTGCTCAGCTGCTATTCACAACACACAAGCTGAAAGCATCACGATCCACTCAAGCTTGATGGGCTCGAGGTCTTCTGGGGTTTGGGGTCTGTCATGCTCACGGCTCGAAGAATTCACCCACATGCCAAGCAAAATACGAAATCCACGTTGTAAACTGCGTTGTAGTTGAGGTAGTTGACAAACAACAGCGAGGATGGTACCAATGCACAGCTTGCGTTACAGGACTTCTATAGCCATCACTGCAGGTACGTGGAGATGGCGTCCCATCTCCATATCACTGTGCACTGAGAGCGTCTTCGTTGGCAGGAGACTCTCAGGCACACTCCTGCCCCCTGCTGAACATCATGTGCAAAAAACTTGTTAGATCGCAAATTCGTGCTTCTTTTCGCTCTCGTATGCAGTGCTTGTTGACGTTCCCGCATGTACAGCGGTGTGCCACACACACCCCTTTCGGGGCGACAAATGGATTGGGAGCATGGAATTCACACGTAGAGGTAGTCCAAGTCCACGAACTTTTCAGCTCTTTGTTTGGCTTGTTTGTGCGGTGCCGTGAGCAGGTGGATTTCCCATTGTCGCACTGTTCTGGAAGCAATCCTGCAAATTGGACAGGCGAGATATCTGTCCTCCTTTGGGTGGCATTTCATCTTCTTGACCTTCCCGTACTTGTGATGCTTCCGATGTCGATTGGGATTTGGACACGATCTGCTTCTGGGTGTATGGTAATCATCTCGTTTCTGGTACTTCAGGAGCATGTCTTGCACCCGCTTGGTGCTCTCCTCGTGACTCATCACATACTCGAAGTCCGCCCTGGTCTGGATGTAGCGGGAGTGGTACATGATCTCGTGGCTGGTCATGGGATCGTGTTGCCGATGTTAAGAAGGCACGGGTAGCAAGGTGATGGGAACAGCTACTCTTTATGCAAAGCAGCTGCACATGACGATCACAAGGCAGCAGATCAAAGAGAATGTTACATCGACTTACGGCTCCAGTCTCTTTCGCTCAACAAATGGTTCGGACACACTAGGATGACATTGCACAGACACTTGACGCTCAGCATTGACGCTTGTTCTGTTGTTCATCTGGTCGTGGAATAACCCTGTGTGAAACTGCGCCGAACACTGATTGTCACACGTTTTGGCGCAATTGCACACTCTCTCAAAACTGAAAGATGCTCTGCATGCGTTAAGGCCTGCGTCGGTGGTGCATCTAAGCCGCATGTTCCTACTCAGCGCCCATAAGGTCTGATGTCAGTGGGGGATGGGGTTGAGGATATTACGGTCTGCACGTCGAGCATGGTTTGAACAACATCTCAACCTCTGCCTTCTGGTAGGACTTGACGTCTTGCTCGGCTGAATTGATTATCTTACCGCATCCTTTGCGATGATAGATGGTGCTCTTCTTGGTGACAAACACTACGTTGGGGTCCACTTCGTTGTTGAGGTTTGGGTGAGTGCGAGTGGACATCTTGGGTTTCGGGTCGAGGTCGATGGGTTTGTCACCATGGCAAAGAGGAGCGAAACCCTTGTAGTCGAGGAAGCGGGTGTTGGATGCCGATGCCGAGCCTGGGGTAGTGGCGCGTGTGGAGTCTGGATTGCCTTCTGTTTTGACCTTCTTGGACGCAGGGGGATCACGTTGCTCTTCAGGCTCTCCGAGGGGTCTGTGGCCGTGTTGGAGCCTTTGAACGTCGTTGCACATGATGGCGTTGGTGATGTGTTGTGCGGCTAGAGCTTTGTCATGGTCCGGTAGCCGGAGGTAGCATGTGGTGATGTCGTTGGGGTCCGATGCGGCCATGATGAGCCATGCCGCCATCACTTCATTGGACGCCATTGCGCTGTGATGAGGTCTGCGTGGTCACTGAGCTGTCTACTTCAGATGGGAAAGCAGTGGTGGGGGCAGGGGAAGGGAAACATATCAAGCACACTGTACAACACAAGAGTCAGCATGAGCTTCTCCGACGTTTCTTTTAGCTGTGTGGTCAGCAGTGGGTCTCAGGTCGGAGGACGTGGTCATTGTCTTAATGATCGGGATGGGTTGTGACTGGTGCTCCACTGTGTCCGAAGTCCGTTAGCCGCATGTAGTGGTAGTTGAGCAGGTATTCCCTGTTGTCGTTGAGCGCGTGGTGCATGATGTTCTGGATAGTTTGGTTGTGCTGCCGCATCCAATGTATCGTAGCTGTAGCAATGGGTTTGGGTCGCATCAGGATGGCCACCGCATCCTTGTAGTAGTTGATCATCAAGGTCGTGGCGAAGGTGCGATCACATTGGGCTTGTTGTTCCACTATGTCCCTGTGGTCATCTGAGTTGGTGAAGTTGTAGCTCTGTTGGCAGTACGACGCAATGTTCTTGAGGAGGATGTACACTTCGCTGGGTGACATTCTGATGTTGAAATCGACTTCTTGATGTACTTGCCACGTCCAAATCTGGTTGGTGATGGTGGTGTACTTGATGAAGTGCTGGAGATGTCGATGATGTAGAAATCGATGAGCGGCACTGATGATCTTCCACGGTTGTAGAGGGAGGGTCGTAAGGAGCACGCCGTATATCTCGGATATGTCTGTGCCATCCGTCCATTGCGGGTATGTGTCAGGAAACTCAACATGAGATTCGTGGTACATCGGAGGTTCGATGTCGCCGGGGTCCGTGTACGTGTGAAGCATCGCACGTTCCTGTTGTCGGTCAATCGCTAAATGGAATGCGAACAGGTAGAAGTAGTTGAGTTGAGTCTGAATGATGTCGTCCAAAACTTGCGGGTCCACGTGGAACAGATGCTCGGCCGATTCGCCTATGTGAGGATATGGTTGGTCCGGTCGACGGAAGCGGAGCATGCATCGAGCAAGGTGTGCCATGTCCAGCTGGATTCTGTGCTCATCCTCGTGGATTGTCCATTGTGGTTCTGGGGTGCACCGTAGACAATGGTGCATGTATCGAAGGTCGGGTCCTGCATTGTATAGTTTGTGGCATTGACCTTCAAATGCTTTGCACGTCCATCTCAACGCGTTGATTTCATGGAGCGGGAGGACCAGTCCTGTGATTTGAATGTGGTCTTCGCTGTTGATCTGCACGAAGGGCCCGTATGGTCCGGCTGGTGGTACATGTTGAGGAAGCCAGGCCACTGTGGTAGAAGCCGGAACTGTCAGTGCTCTAGCTGGACTCCACCGTAGAAGTTGTAGAGGTTGTGGATGTTGGTGCCGAAGCCTGGCAAGTTGCTCTCTCATGCGAGTTAGCTGGGCGTCACTGAAGTGGGACTCAAACTCGTGTCTTTTCAAGCCGATGTTGATTTCGTAGTGCCAGTACATGTACTCCAGGATCGTTGTGATGGACGTGTCCGGGATCATATTGCTCTGGGCTAGATCAGTGAGTGGTGATACCGAGCTCTGAGCACCGGGGGCGGGTGAGGTGGCTTTGGCTTACTCATGCACTGCGGATTGATCTCGCACAACTAGCAAGCATCTTTTTCATCGGACGAAACTGATGCATTGGTTTAAATAATTGGGTGGGAGTAAATGGGAAAGGTCTGTCCATTGGTATTCATGCGCATCGGGGTGGTCCTGTAGTACGCGTTGGGCTGAAACTGGTAGTGCCAGAACTTGACGATGAAGTGGCAGTGCGTGTCAATCCAGAGCTCACTGAATGGTGGGCCTCCCTCTGTGTCCGCGAACTCCTCCTGCATGTCTTGCGCGAGTTGTTGCAAGTCGAAATCAACGCGGGATCCATTGTCGGTCATCTCTCTGGTTCTGTGAGGGCATATGCCGTGTTGCTCCAGGCGTTTGAGAATGCTGGATACCTCGTCGTAGGTCATGAACTGTGTGTCCCCTTGGATGAACAAGTAGTACCAGGTGCGTATGGTGTTGTGGATGTTGAACATACGGATAATGCGAAAATGTCTGGTGGGATCATTTTCACATAGTTTGGCGGCGAGGTACTCGATGGAGGATAACTCTGGCCAGGCTTGTTCATGCGATATGGCCTGGACGTAGTTGAGCATCATCAGGCATTGTATGTGACCAGTCTGGTACTCCTCTGTGACTTGGGGCGTGTGTTGGACATATAATCCCAGCATGCCGCGATGTGCGAAGTAGCACTCCTCGATGAAGAGGTCGCGGCGGTCCACGTGTCTATATGGGATTTGACTGACGGGTTGCGGCTCAAAGACGAGTTCCGTGCCACCCTTTGTCATCCGGTTGTTGCGCCACTGAAATGCCAACACGGTTGGCCACGTACATCTGTGGTCGTGCATGGGATAGATATGTTTCTGTGTTTCCGGTAGTATGCGCATATCCACCAGATGGCGGTAGAAGTCCCTGGGGAGCTCTTCGTTGCGTACGAGGAACTTGAACGTGACGAAGTCAGGTTCTCCTTGTTTGATGGTTTGGATCGCATTGTTGACTTTTTTGCTAACGCATTTCAGGATTTGGCTTTGGTACATCTCCATGTAGAAGCCGTGAATGATCGTGACGTTCAGGTTCGCGTACTGCACGACTGGTCGGGATCTTGCATGGTCTGCAAACTGAAATGGAAGAGGCAGACAATATCGATGGCGTAGTTGGGCCCGCAAAATCTGATGGGCGAAAACGGCTCCTTTGTGTAGTCGCTGTTGGCCTGCGGCCAGGGAGTCAGCTTCCATGGGCAGGTCCTGCGTGACGCATCGGTGTATCAAAGACTCTGGGTCGTCTTGTTGTGCGAGGGAATGCTGTAGATGAGGATGGGGGGAAAGGGTAGGGTCCAAGTGCAACATCGTGCTGTTCCGTTTTGCTCGTAGTGCTTGAAGGTGAAACTTCACTTCCTCGTCTGTCATGTGCCTGAGGTCCTTGGAGATGCCCTGGTCCATGAAGATGACTCTGTATTTCTTGCCGAGCTCCGGGAGTATCAGAGGGATGATTTGATCCATCTTGCTCTACTATGTACAGTAACTGCTTCAAAGTCTCTCACCGCATGTCACATGCTATTTGCAGCTCAACATGGGAATGCGCTTTGCAAATGTTCAACGGCATGCTGTTGCATCACTAATCCTGCCCTTGTACCGGTGTGCTGGTCGTGTGAAGGATGCATCACAGGCAAATCATGTCTCTGCTCAGTGGAATGCACACTCCGAAAGGCTGAACTGCGAACTTCTAAGTTTTCAGACTTCACAACGCACTGCAAACGAATCTTGTCCGCATTGGTCTACGGGTCTTCCATCCAGGGGTGGGTGGAATTGGGTCTTGCGTCGTCGAAGAGATCAGTCCACGGACAGGTCCGGCTCGGTGTAGCTGTTGTAGGTGGTCGTCGGGAACCGTTGAACCGGATTCCATTCTTGGCGTCTTTGCCAGAGCTCTTCTTCGTCTGAAATGGTGCCTACGTCTTCGAAGAACGTGTGGCTGGAGAGCGGGTGGTTGGGCTGCCGGTGGTCGTGCTCTGCGTGCAGTAGAGATGAGACTAGTCGTTTGTGTTGACGTAGCCACTCTGTCAGATTGTCACGTAGAGGTTGCATGGGGATAGCGCAGGTGGAGCCGTTGAAGTCTAGGATGGTGTAGTCCGGGCCGAAGATTTCTCTTGTGAAGCGCCATTCTGCGTGTCTGGGGCTGAAAAACTTGAGGACGTGTATCATCATGTGGATGTCGGCGCGTGAGAAGATATTGTTCTGCAAACAGGACTCGTTGTTCCTGGTTTGCCATTCCTGTAATTTGGTGTTGACGTAGAGGATGAGCTTGTGCACCCCGAGGATTTCAGGAGGGAGGTACTGCTGGTACTCCTCAACCGTGTGCTGTCGGGTGATCGCCAAGATCGCATTCCACTCCATGTCATCTTGAAGTTGGCGTTCTAGGTGCGAGGGGCGTGGGTTGGCTTTCTGGATGAAGATGACGCGTCCATCATGTAGCGGTTTCGTGGTGGGGGTTGGCAGGTCTTCTAGGAACAACTTGTCACCAATCTGGAAACCTTTTCTGGCCATTGTGGCTATGCGGACCGTGGTCTCGTACCACTGCGAGGCAATCAGAGCTGTGTTAGCCGATTCATACTTGGAGAAGACAATCTGGGCGATGTGGGGTAGGCACAGTGCCGCACCGGGATGTGGGTGGTCATCTCGAAGAGGTTTTTCAACGTAGTGACCTTTGATGTGAGTCGGGATGCGGCGGATGACGCGCTGAATGTTGAGCTCATGCTTGGTTTTGTCACGTACCTCTTGGCCGAGAAATTTTGAAACCGGGATCAGCATCTGATTTTCAGTTGGTAGTAGGCACACGAACGTGGCCGTCGTAGATGTGCTGGAGGAGATGTAGAGGTCCTGAAAGCCATGGAATATCATCATCATGTTCTTGAGCGCTTGGTAGGTGATGGCATTCCTGATATTGATGTGCCAGCCTTCGTATGCTTTGAAGTACGACGGGTCGATGACTTTGTGTAGGGGTGCCTTCTCCGTGTAGTACGCTGGGGCCGTGTGGTACGTGTCGTCGAGGTAGTTGTACCGTTGGTAAAAGGGTTCCATGCTGTAGTGTGGATCTCTGCGCAGATGCTCCATTTCGAGTTCGTGCTCGTCCATGAAGATCACGTGGAGGGGACCGGTCAGGAAGTCCAGTATGTGGCTCCACATGTTGGGCTGGGGAAAGGGACGGGGTCGGGTTCGTGCCAAAAAACTGTGGTCATGTTCTCATGCGTGATAGTGAAGGGATGAGGTCTGCCATGGGCAGGGGAGAGGGGGAGAAAGGGGACGGGGGAGGTGCTTAGGTCGGCATGGCTTCAACTCGCATCTTGCCAGTTAACGGCCTCTTTTGGATTCGCAAGAGGGCCTGTATGGCGCAGGTGTGTGATGCTGTGTGCAGTGGCGATCAGGAAGATCACAATGTTCTCGGCAATCACATCGTCGATTTCCACGGCATGTTTCTACTTCACCGCCGGGTACATCTCGTCTTCTGAGATTTGGGATCGTCGATCATCTTCTTCTTCAGGTGGTGGATGGTAGGGCATTGGTGAGTTGTGTGGGGTGTCCTTCTTGGGTTCTGAGGGTTGTGCAGTTGGATCCGGCATTGCGCTATCCTCCTCGCGTCGGTGGATCGTGTGGTCGCCCTTGTACATGAAGCTTCTCTTGGTCTCCTTGTCGTAGTGCGTGTGATACTGCCAGCCGTTCTGGTGCCATGGGTGTTTCCAGAGCAGCTGGTGCTGGTGTGAATCTTCTTTGGCTTTTTTGCGTATCGCAGCGAGGCGAACGGCAAAGGGATGGGAATGAAGGGCTTGGGCGAAAGTGTGATATGTTGTGTCATTCCACTGGGTGTGGGCCTTCCACTCTGTGTACTTTTCCGGGTCTTCGATGGCCTCCCACGTCGTCAGAACGGGTTGGTCCGCGGGCCAGTCCGCGGCCACATAGGTGTGTGGATCGAGGTGTGCGAGGGAGATGTCCTGGAGAAGGTCCGAGGTGATGCCGTCGAACTCGGGGTGCAAGCGCGGGTCGTCCGGTTGGTACTGTTGTCGTCTTTTCTTGGTTGCTTGTGGTGGTTCGTCTTGATGAGGTAGGTGTGCGGGTTGTGGTGTGGGCATGGAGATCTTGTCGAGGTGGTAGCCGAAGTTCTTGTGCCAATCTTGCAGGTGTCCCCAGATTGAGAGCGCCTCGCTGGTGGGGATCATGATGGGCGTGAAGGGATGGGGTGAGTTGCCGATTTTGGTGAGTTGTTCAAGTAGAAGTTGGGCGGTGTACCAGCGGATGGGGATGTGGATGTCGGGGAGTTCCAAGTAATCCTGATCGTACGCGGCCTGCACTGCCTTGTTGAACGCCGTCTGGGTCAACCAACTCATGAGGTGGGGCGATCGGGGAAAGGTGAATGGGTGATGGTGCGAGTGTGGTTGATCTGAAAATGGTTTGGCTTCCGCATTGTCACGCAATCTCACTCATGCTAGTGCCTACTGTCCCTACAGGTCCTGTCAACTTTCAATCGAGTCAAAACTCAGTGTGCGGATTGACATGGTGCATGCACTTCAGACCTCTCCGCGGAGCAGGTTTTGTGCTTATGATGCTGGCAGACATGTTGCGCTTGCCGAATCTCCGTCCGGCAGCGCCATCTCAAGACACACTTCGTCTTAAGGAATTGCATATACCACCCTACGTCAGAGAACTCCGCTGATCTCACTATCATCATCGTCAACTTCCGATGGCTCGATTCATGCATCTCCGGCATAGGTGGACTGTGTGCGTGCCTTCTTTGGCACACCATCCCCCGCACGCGCAGTACAGTCGGCATCCGTAGTGCTGCCAGGTGGGATGACTCTGGACACGGGGCATGGGTTTGGGGCTGGGTCTGGGAGTGGGGTCCGTGGGTGCTGGTGGTGCGGGTCTGGGGTCATTGTCTCCTCGGTGCGATGATGCCGGATGTCTGGTCGACTGAGAATCATGTCGTGCCGGTCCCGGTGCCGTCGATGACGAGGCGCGCGATGTTCTTGGAGACTTGGGTTTAGCTTTGACTGCGATGGTCTTGGTGACGACTAGTTGGTTTTCTGCTTGCTGGAGGTCCTCAAAGGTGCGGCGGTAGTTCTTGATGCTGTCCATGGTGTCGTCTTCCAGGATCTTGTACATGCCGTTTTCAGTGATCTGCTGTCTGTCCATCATGTCGATGAACTCGTAGACGGTGCAACCCGGGCGCTTTGTTGGAACTGCCAGCGAAATGGGTGTGAACCAGTTCAGCGCTTCGGAACTGCGTATCACGGTGTCACCCTTGGCGTCCTGAAAGCTCTTGAGGAGGGTTCTGAACAGGTCAGCTTGGTGCACGTGTTCACGTAGTTTGAGTGCGGTAGAGTTGATGTCGAAGATCTTCTGTATCGCGTTCATAGTGATGGAATTGTCAAAGAGGAGGTTGGAGAGGTCCCCGACGCTGATGTCCTCCATAAGTTGGATGACCTGGGTCTTTGCCGTGGAAACTGCACTTTGTAGCGCCAGTTTTTGCTGGCTGAGAGGCTCTGGTTGAGGCGGATTCTCCGTTCGATGTCGTCGAGGTGGGTCTCTTGAGTCCATGGCCGGCCTTGTTGCTCTGGTAGTGCGGGGACTTCGTCTGCAGGACCGCGATCTGTTTCGCCGGGGACGTTCATCTCCGTGGTGGTCGTGCTTCACCATGACTGAGGTGGATGAGCGATGGAAACGTTACTCGATCCAAACAATCTGTCATGTTTCATGATAGTCAGCTGCACAGTACGTGAGTTTCCGTATGCAATCAACGTCAAGGGGTTCCGTCACAAAGGGATGGGGGTAAGATGAAGTTTATCATGAAACATGAAGGTGCGGGACTCGCGCTTGGTCTCGGTTCTTTTGCTCACTCCAAGCCAAGCGTCGGATGTAGGTGAGATAGAACGGGAATCGTTTTTGGTGAAAACAAAATTGACCAAAGCGTAACAATGTTACTGGATGCTGTGGCGGTGCTGTTGAGGCCAGTTATCATCCAACTTTGCGTTCTGCACGACGTCGTTGAGTGGACAGATGAATTGCACCGGTTCCGGGTTCC
This sequence comes from Symbiodinium natans, assembly GCA_905221605.1. Lineage (NCBI taxonomy): Eukaryota > Dinophyceae > Suessiales > Symbiodiniaceae > Symbiodinium > Symbiodinium natans. The sequence goes on from CAJNDS010002334.1 coordinate 132,485, forward strand.
GATTCTTGAGGTCATGGATCTTGAAGATGCTGTAGAGGATCATCTCTTTCGAGCGGGGCCCTGGAGTTTGATCTGTACTGTCCAATGGGTGCCTGTCTGGAGGATGTCGCTGAGCCGGTTGGGGATCGAAGGCACCTGCACAGGTACTTGATGCTTTGGTCGTGTCGAGAAAGGAGCTGGTCGATGGTGTCCAAGCGAGTTCTTGTCTCGTCCAAGCTTGCGTAGATGGTGGTGTGGGATGTTGGATGAGGGTCCTGCGGGATGGTGGTATGGAGGCGGAGTCTGTCTCGTAGTTCTTGTAGTTGTTGGCGAGTTTGATGTCCAAGAGCATCTAGTCGTCCTCCTAGTTCCTGTAGTCGTCGGGCTTGGAGGGTTTGATCACGTTTGATATCGTTGAGCTGTAGGTGAAGATCGCGGATGGAACTTTTGTGTCGGCTGATGTCGTTGGAGGCGGAGGCTCTTGATGAGTCCGCCCTGTACGCCGCTCGTTTGACGTCCAGGAGTTCTTGTAATACTGATTGGCTGCAGGTGCGCTCGTAGACGAAAGCGAGCTCTTGTTCCAGCTGGGAGACAGTCTGGTCGAGGGTCCGGATCTTCTCTGCTTGCGAGGATACTGTGTCTATGAGGAGCTTCACCGCGTCGTCCGTGGTCTGGTGGATCGGATCGTTGGGGTTGGCGATCTCATCTGGGATCTCGGAGGCTGTCTGCATTCTCTCCGGCTGGTTGTTGGGATGTTGCTGGCTTGCTGGCTGAGGATCCGGAATGGTCTGCTCCTCGTGCATCTTGTTGGTCGGCATGGTGAAGAATTGGATGATCGACTTGCTGGTCTATCAGCCGGGCAACTTCTTCTATGCTACGTCTGTCACTGCGTCAGCCACTGAAGAGAAGCGCTCTGGGTGGGTGCGGGAAAGGGTAGGGGCGGACTTCACATGATTGCATGATGTGCATGATCAAAATCACACTTCTCTGCGGGACACGGGGCTTGGGGAGGAAAGGTTTGGGGACCTCAACGACTGCAATCCGTCACTGCGCATCATGGGCACTTGCTGGCGGTCTTTGATATTGATTTTGCTGTGGTACTTCGAGTCATCTATGCACAAACTTCAGCATGTCTGGGTCGTGGGCTTGGTAGAGGGCGCGAAGTTCTCGGAGTTGTTGTAGACGAACCGGCTCGGGATACGCTATCTTTGAGATCATGTGGCGTCTCGTTCGGTATGCACTGGCACGGTGGACCATAGGTGTGGATCCCCGTGGCGAAAGAAGCTGGTGTGTCTGTGAGGGGAGAATGAGGCGAACTTCTTTGCGGTGTAGGTCGATGTTGCATCCGAGGTAGTTGGCTTCTTCTTGTTCTTCCAACAATATGGGCGGGCCGTAGAACTCTGTTTGGAGAAACTCGCTCCAAGGGCTCGTGTAAGCCCAACTTTGTGGCAGGATGCAAATGCGGTCGTCAACATATCTCTTGGTGAAGCGGTCGAGAATTGCGCACGATGCCAAGGCTATGCGATATGTCTCATGCCATTGATGTTCTTCGACACAACAGACCATGTGGCACAACACCGGTGACATTGGGTGTCCCATTGGGCTACCTCTGGTCTGCTTGTATACTTGTTGCTGGGAGGTGAAGTAGCTGCACTTCAGGACGTACTGAGTGATCTCCCAGATGTCGTGCATGTAGATGGTGCGTCGACCATGGTTGATCTGCTTGTACTTCCCATTGAACGTTCTGGCCGTCCTAAGCGTCTTTTTGGGGTCGTAGGTGATGGAGACGTCCTGCCATGTGTCAAAGCCGTGCTGGGAGTTGGCGAAGTACTTGTCCATGGTGATCATGAGGGCTTGGAGGATACGTTCCTGTGGGACACTGGTGAAGAAGCCCGCTAGGTCCGCGATCTGCATGTGCATGTCCGCGTTGTTGGAGTTCATGAAGGTGTGAAGTTCCTTGAAGATCTTGTAGGAGTTGTCCTGTTGCAGCGCTTGGGGGAAAGAGATGTGCATGATGTTGGTGATGATCTTGGCGACCGTGGAGAAGAGCTTCTTGGCGAAGTGCTGGGCGAACGAGACAATGGGCCGGGACTTGATGAAGCCCTTCTTGCGCTTGGGGAAGATGTAGGACACCGGGACTTTGTCCTTGCGGTTTGGGTTGATGCCCCAGGCGTATCTTGTCTTGATGTTTTGGGGAAGTTGGTGCCACGCGTTGTGCGCCGCTGTGGTCGGGGTGATGTTGATCTTGGTGAAGACTTCAGGGTCGCCGTACATCTTGTCCATGAGCTGTTGGAAGTGGAGGGGGCAGTACGCTAGCGTCTTGTGGGGATGGTGGTCCTCGCACGCGATGATGTAGTCGCTGTACTGGGTTTTGAGGCTTTTGACCATGTGGTGGTTCACGTGTTGCTCCTTCACGTTGTGGCTGAGCTGTGCCGCCGGGGCAAGGGCGAGCTGCACGGCCTCCCTGGATGGGATGGAGAGTCCATTGCGTCTGCACCATTTTCGAACATCTTCCGTCGTCTGCGAAATCCAAGTATCTGGTTCCGGGAAGGTACCCGTCTTGGATGAGTAAGTGACGATGTGGTGTAGAGGGTCTTCTGGTGATGCGTGTGCGGTCTGAAGGTCGATGACTTGATGTTCACTGAGTTCCTGTGTAGGGTTGGGGCAAGTGCATCTTCTCGCAAGTTTTGGTCCAAAACACATTCGCTGCCAGTTGTGGCACTGGGCCTCGATGCTGGATCCTGGTTTGGCTACCACCGTGGTCTTCGGAACATGTAGTGGACATAGTTCGTGGTAGTGGCTCGCGATGATGGCGCGTAGAACTTCTCGGAGATGGCGTTGGCATTCTTCCATAGGTGGCAGCAAACTGGTGACGAGGGGTCTTATGTTAGGGGTCTCCATATGTCTCTTGTCCAGTGCCTTGACCAATGCTGCTTTGCAGAACTCCTTGTATGGGGATTCAAGGATGTTGGTCATTCGTAGTAGTGTGTATATGTTCTCGGCCGGGAAGTTGCTGCTCATCAACGTTCTGGTGGTTTTCCATCGCAGAGCCGTGGTGGAGCACAGGGCGGTGAGGAGGCCCCACATGCGCGTTTTGGTGTCTATCTGTACCTTGACGGCTCGCCAAGGTCTGGTTTTCCTGCCTAGGTGTCGATGTAGTCGGGCACGTAGTTTGGTTGCCAGCACGTTGACGTCACAAATGGTCTTGGGTTGGAAGGTGTGGCCTGTGTCTTCTTTGAAGTGTTTGTAGATGAAGGGGGCGTTGAGGGAGGGTTGGAGGTCCGCGATGTCTGCCTGCTCAATCATGTGCAACTCTGCCACATCGTCAACGCTGCGGACTTTGATCGGAACGAACTCCCAATATGTGTTGGTGGTGTGCCAGTAGTGTATGGCTGGTTCTGCGTTGACCAGTTTTTGAGCGGCGAGTGCTTTGTGTTTTCTGCGTCGGTTGTCTTCTCTGACTGTGACTTTCGTGGAGGTGCTGCCAATATAGAGGTGCTCAAACATGCGTCCGTGGTCGACTCTCCAGTACACTGCGTTCGGCTGATTGAAAAATTCGAATGTGTAGAGCTCCGGGGTGATACGGTGAAACTGCTTGAGGCGTACCAGCCTGCGTCGATCTACTTGGCGTCGAGGAAAATGGCAAAGAGCGGTGAGCCAAAACTTGCCGTAGAGCCAAGTGGAGTATCTGTGTAAGAAAGGTATGCGGTGAAATCTGTATTGGACCACGCTCTTCGCGATGTCCATGCACTTCACCATGGAAGAGTGTATGCGGTTGAGTCGTCTGGAGGGTTGCTGCGTTGTGAGTAGGGTACCTAGTCAATGTAGGTATGAAGCGAGGCCTGCCACCACGATAGCGACTGCTGCCGTCCCTGCTGTGTTGGTGAGCTTGGGAAGTGACCAGGCCTTCACCATGTCCTGGTATGCCTGATCTTTTGGATGCGCCTCCGCATACACCGTGAGTCTCTTGGCAATTTCTTTCTGGGCCTGTAGTTTAGGCCCAGACATCTTGAGGGTGGAGATCCAGGTGGTTGCTGACGGGGCCGCGTATCTTGATAGCGAGCTGGTAAGTTCATGTACTTGTCGGATCTTGTCCATTTTGGCCTTGTCACCTGGTTCTCGCTTCGGAGCTATGCCGCTAAGATACTGGATGAGTTCTTCGTCGTCGAATGCGTTGACGATGTCGAGGAGGACTTTGTTTTGTCTGCCGCCTGGTGATTCGAACGGGCGGCTGGATGCTGGTTCACCTGTAACCGGAGATCTTGGGCTGGGCTGGTAGGAGGGTGTGGTGATGCCTCCAATGAGCTTGGGGTCCAGCTCGTCTTCCACGGTAGGCGGGTGGGGGTGAAGAGGGGGAGGGGGTTGAGGTGCTTGTTCGGCCGCTTCGGATGCTATCGGTTGCGATACTTGGGCGTCGTCGGCGTCGATAACCTGCACCAGGTCGTGGGTGTTGTCCTGAGCGCACGGATCTCGGTGTGGATGTGGTTGTTTACCGGATGATGGTGAAGTCTTGCTGGTGCCTGTTTCGAAGAAGTTGGGCATCTGGGTTTGGGTAGGTGGGATGATGCCCTGCGGGAAGGGTGTCTTGCGGCTCTGACTTGCCAGCTGTGCGCGCAATCCTGCTATCTCCGCTTCTTTCTGTGCGAGTTGGGCACGTACTTGGGGTTGTACAGCGGGGGGATTGTTGTAGCGCATGAGGAGGTCTCCAATGTTGGCGACGAGCATCTCCATGGCTTCCTTCCGTTGGGCTTCAGAGGGCAGCATTTCAGTACCGTTCTTCCACTTCCAATAGTTGACTGCGATGGTCTCGATGCGAATGTTGCGGTTGCGGATGAAGGTGGAGAGTTTCATGTGAAACACGGCA